>PVJO010030268.1:0-15749 GCA_004026905.1 Hystrix cristata | reverse complement strand
TGTTGCTATGAACATGGTGGTGCATACATCCTTGTGGTATGACGATTTTAATTCTTCTGGGAAGATCCCCAGTAGGGGAATAGCTGGGTCAAATGGAACCTCCAGTTGTAGTTTTTTGAGGAATCTCCATATTGATTTCCACAGTGGCTGGACCAGTCTACATTCCCACCAACAGTGGAGGAGTGTTCCTTTTTCCCCAAGCTCCGCCAGCATTTGTTATAGGTTGATTTTTCCATATACGCGGTTCTTTCTGGAGTGAGGTGAAATCTTAACGTTGTTTTGATTTGCATCTCTCGAATGACTAGTGATGTTGAACATTTCTTCATATATTTATTTGCCATTTTTATTTCTTCATGTGAGGAATGTTTATTCATTTCAGTTGCCCATTTTTGGATTGGGTCTTTAAATTTGGGAGGTTTAATTTTTTTGAGTTCTTTGTATATTCTAGATGTTAGACCTTTGTCTGATGGATAGCTAGCAAAAATTTTTTCCCAGTCTGTGGGTTTTCGCCCTACTCTGTTTGTGATTTCTTTTGCTGTGCAAAAGCTTTTTAATAGCATTTTATGCAAGGTCAAAAATTGTCCCATGTACGCTCCTGCGTGGCTGATCTGCACTGGCTCTGCCCCCTCCTGGGGAAGACAGCTCCAGGCTCTATCTTCAGACCCAGGCTTGAGCTGGCAGGTCAGGCGGCTCAGGGACAGGCAGCAGATCCACACTGGCTCTGCCCTCTTCTGAGGAAGACAGCTCTGGGCTCCATCTTTGGACCCAGGCTTGAGCCGGCAGGTCAGGATGCTCCCAGGCAGCTGATCTGCACTGGCTCGGCCCATGCATCAGCAGGATGAAACACAAATAAGGTGGGAAAAATGTTGGACAGAAAGCACTGTTACCTCTCTCCCTCATTAGTGGTTTTGTTTGTTTGTTTTTCATTTCTCTTCTGATTCAAGCCATCACTATCTAGTAAAGCCAACAATACCCACACAACTAAGGAACTTTTAGAGACATAAAGGATAAGGAGACATGGAAATGCTACCAAAGATCTCCCAGAGAGCTGCGGTCTGACAACTGCCCCTTCACTCCACGTTTGGAGGCCAGGATCAACATAGTACCCAGCACTGACCACTGCAGACTCAGTAGAGCTAATGAGCATAGAATCAGGTTTTGGCCTGCGCCCCCTGCAGAGCAGTGGCCATCAGAGAAATCTCACTATATGTGTATGTATACATAATATATGTACATATTAGTTTTCTTTCTCCTTTTATTTTCTCTTTCTCTTCTTCATCCTGTTACCTGTCTGACACATTCTTTTGTCTGCATATCCGTTCTTGTTGTTTTGGTTTTTACTTTTATTGACTCCTGCCTTGCTCATATCTCTCCTTCTTCAACCAAATGCTCTGATTTTTCCTTTTCTTTTCATTTTCTCTCTCCCTTTCATTTTTCATATGACTAAATATTGTCTAGATTCTATGTGGTTTGACTCACTATTCTTACCTTTCACTCTTCCTATACTATCTACTCAAGTTTCCCAAAGTATAACTAACATCCTATTTTAAGTTTTACATCTACTAGAACTTTCTTCATTACCTCTCTACCTTTTCCTATCCCTCATTATCCCTGCTACAAGCAGGATAAAAACCACTCTAATAACAGGATACCCACTACATACAAATTCCTGGTTTATATTGGATTCTGCTTTATAATGGTGTTGACCTTGCTCATATGGTTAAAGATACAAAGTTAATATCTACCACAGTTGGTCAATTTCATGAATATAATTGATGCTATTGCTAATGTACTAGTGTAACAAGTGTGTCATACAGGTAATAACCAGTTGTACTTTCTCATATGGTAATAGTGTACTTATCTGAAGTAATAATCATTAACACAATCCAGAGTCTTGAGACAACCACAAAAGCCAAGAATCACATATACCTAGAAGACATTGAATGAACAAAATTGTCTTTAGAAAGCATTGATATTTGCCTTCATGTAAACTCCCATAATCAAAATACAAAAATCAGCACTGAAACTAACAGGGGGAAAATACATATAGATACAAAGAAAATGACGAGACCCAGAAGTAAAATACAAGCCCAGACCCCCAGCTCATCCAGAAAAAATCCAGAAGACAACAAAATAGAGGAAATTGGAAAATGCTCAACCAAACTTTCAGAAATGATAGCAGCAGAAATTAAAAAACAGATGGATGAGGTTATAGAGAACATCAGATTAGAAATAATTGGCCAAGTTAAGACAGAGATGACGATCGTTGTGAAAGAACTGCTTAGTGAATTTAGAGTAGACACAGATAGAAAAACAGAGGAGCTTAGAAAAACAATGGAAAACTTGACCACTCAATTTAGGAAAGAAATGGAACCCATGAAACATCCAAACAGATGTCCAAGAAATCAAAAACTTCCTCAAAAGTATACACAGTACATTAAATGATAGTGAAGACAGAATATCAGAACTAGAAGACAGGACTGTACTTCATGATCATGAAAAGGAAAACTTCTTAAAAATAACGAGAGACTACGAGAAATCAGTACAACCACTGCAAAGTGATGCAAAGAAGAATAACATAAGATTGATCAGAGTGAAGGATCGGAGTGAAGGAAAAAGAAGGAGACAGTGCAAAGGATCTAAGAAGATTATTCACAGACGTAATGACAGAAAACTTCCCAAGCATGAGAAGAGAACTTGACATACAGATAAGTGAGGCATATAGAACCCCCATTACCCAGGACCATAACTAATCACCAAGACATATAATAATCAAGATTCCAGAAATTCAGCAACAGAACAGAATACTGAAAATTGCTAGAGAAAACAAAAAATCACCTATCAAAGTAAACCTGTCAGAATCACAGCAGACTTCTCAACACAAACACTTAAATCAAAGAGAGCTTGGAGCAAAATATTTCAAGCCTCAAAAGAAAATAATCTCCAACCCAGATTGATGTACTCAGCTAAACTATCTTTCAAATTCAAAAATGAAATAAGATATTTCCATGACAAAGAACAACTGAAGAAATTCATGATCTCCAAACCACCTCTACAAAATATTTTGAAAGATATCCTAGAAAAGGGAAAAGGAAATTATAATTACAAGGACACTAATAATCCACTAGGCAAGACAAACAGTTAAACTGAGGTGAAACCCAGAACCAACAATAGAAAAGATCTATGACAAAGATAAGTCAATACATAACAGCTATAACCATCAATGTAAATAGTCTCAACTCACCAATCAAAAGAAACAGACTAGCAGAATGGATCAAGAAACAAGATACATCAATATGTTGCATACAAGAGACACATCTAACTCAAAAGGAAATTCATAGACTGAAAAAAGAGGGAAAACAGTATTTCATGCAACAGGAACCCAGAAAAAAGCAGGGGTAGCTATCCTAATCTCAGACAAAGTGAACTTCAAACCAAAACAGATCAAGAGGGACAAAGAAGGTCACTACATACTTCTCAAGGGAAAACTCCAAGAGGAAGAAATAACAATCATTAACATTTATGTACCAAATATCGGTGCACTTAACTACATAAAAACAAGTATTAAGGAACATGAAAGATCACATAAATACTAATACAATTATAATAGGAGATGTCAATACCCCACTGTCACAAGTAGACAAAACAACTAGACAAAAACTTAACAAAGAAATATCCAGTGTGAATCAAATCTGCAAACAAGTGGACTTAGCAGATGTATACAGAGTGTTCCACCCCACAACAAGAGAATACACATTCTTCTCAGCTGCACATGGGATGTTGTCCAAAATAGACCACATACTAGCTCATATATCATGTTTAAGCAAATGCAAGGGAATTGAAATTATACCATGCATACTATCAGACCATAGCACAATAAAGCTGGAATTTAGTGGTAACAGAGAACAAAAGTACCACATAAACAATGGAAAGTAAATAACATCCTTCCGAACAACAGCTGGGTCACAGAACAAATTAAAGAAGAAATTAAGCAATTTATTCAGTTTAATGATAATGCTGATACAACATACCAAAACCTATGGGATACAATGAAAGCAGTACTGTGAGGGAAATTCATTGCATTGAATTCCCACATCAGGAAGACAGAAAGAGCTCAAATAAACAATTTAATGTTGAACCTCAAACATCTAGAAAAAGAAGAACAAATCAAACCCAAAGCTCATACAGGAGAGGAAATTATTAAGATCAGAGCTGAAATTAATGCAATTGAGATGATGAAAACAATACAAAAAAATCAATAAATCAAAGAGTTGGTTCTTTGAAAGAATAAATAAAATAGACAAACCCCTAGCCATTCTTATCAAGAAAAGGAAAGAAAAGACCCAAATCCCTGCAATAAAAAATGAAAGGGATGAAGTCACAACTGACCCTATGGAAATCCAAAGGATCAGCAGCACCTACTTCAAGAACCTATACTTAAACAAGATGGAAAACACTGAAGAAGTTGCCAGATTCTTAGAAATATATGAACTACCAAAACTGAATCAAGAAGAAATAAATATTCTAAATAACCCAATATCAGCCATTGAAATTGAAGAGGTAATTAAAAATCTACCAACAAAGAAAGCCCAGGTCCTGACGGTTTCACAGCTGAATTCTACAAGAAATTCAGAGAGGATCTAATACCACTATTCCTCAAACTCTTTAATGAAATTGAAAAGGAAGCAGTACTTCCAAAATCATTCCTGGAAGCAAGTATTACCCTGATGCTAAAACCAGAAAAAGATCCCACCAAAAAAGAGAACTACAGACCAATTTCCCTTTTGAACACAGATGCAAAAATTTTCAATAAGATACTAGCAAACAGAATGCAACAGATTATCAAGAAGATTATACACTATGACCAAGTAGGATTCATTCCAGGGATGCAGGGATGGTCCAACATATGCAAATCAATACCTGTAATACACCATATCAACAGAATCAAGGACAAAAATCACATTATCATCTCAATAGATGCAGAAAAAGCATTTGATAAAATCCAACACCCATTCATGATTTTAAAAAAAACCTACAGAAATTAGGAATACACAGTCTATATCTAAATCTGATAAAAGCCATCTATCACAAACCAATGGCCAACATCACACTAAGTGGTCAGAAACTTGAAGCTTTCATACTAAAATCTGGAACAAGACAAGGCTGTCCACTATCACCACTATTACTCAATATAGTTCTAGAAGCATTAGCCAGAGCAATTAGGCAAGAGAAAGAAATAAAAGGAATAAAGATAGGAAAGGAAGAAGTTAAACTATCATTATTTGCAGATGACATGATACTCTACATAGAAGACCCCAAGAATTCCAGAAAAACACTTCTAGATTTAATACCAAATTCAGCTGCGTAGCTGGATACAAAGTCAACACCCAAAAGTCAATAACATTCCTATATACCAATAACGAACTCACTGAGGAAGAAATGACACAAGATATTCCTTCCATAATTGCATCCAAAAAAATGAAGTGCTTAGGAATCTATCTAACGAAACAAGTAAAAGATCTTTCCATTGAAAACTACAGTACTCTTAAAAAGGAAATTGAAAGGGATTTCAGACAATGGAAAGATATCCCATGTTTGTGGGTAGGAACAACCAACATAGTGAAAATGGCCATGCTTCCTAAATTACTATAGAGATTTAATGCAACTCCAATCAAAATACCAATAACATACTTCACAGAATTAGAAAAAGCAGTCATGAAATTTATCTGGAACCAGAAGAGACCAAGAATAGAAAAAACAATTCTGGGAAACAGGAATAGGGCAGGGGGCATCACAGTCCCCAACTTGAATTTATATTATAAAGCTTTTGTGATAAAAACAGCATGGTGCTGGCACAAAGACAGACCCAAGGACCAATGGAACGGGCTAGAAGATGCAGAAATAACTCCAATACCTCATCTTCGACAAAGGAGCAAAACACTCTCACTGGAAGAAAGATAGCCTCTTTAATAAATGGTGCTGGAATAACTGGCTTTCCACACGCCAAAAACTAAAAGTAGATGCATGTCTATCACCATGTACTAAGCTAAAATGAAAGTGGATCAAAGATCTAAACATTAAAAAAAAAGATCTAAACATTAAAACAGAAACACTGAATCTACTAGAAAGTAAAATAGGAAGAACTCTCAAAGACGTAGGGGTTGGAAAAAAATTTATGAACAGAACTCAGACTGCATGGGAAACAATACAAAGAATCAATGCTTGGGACCACATCCTACTAAGAGGCTTTTGCACAGCAAAAGAAATTACTAATAGAGTGCGGCAAAAAATCACAGACTGGGAGAAAATTTTTGCCAGCTGTCCTTCAGACAAAGGTCTAACATCTAGAATGTATAAAAAACTCAAAAAAATCGAACTTCCCAAATTTAAAGACCTTATCCAAAATGGGCATCTGAAATGAATGAACTTTTCTCAGACGAAGAAATAAAAATAGCAAATAAATATATGAAAAAATGTTCAACATCATTGGTCATTCGAGAGATGCAGATCAAAACAACATTAAGATACCATCTCACTCCAGAAAGAATAGCTATTATCAAGAAATCAACCAATAACAAGTGCTGGTGGGGCTGCATGGAAAAAGGAACCCTCTTCCACTGTTGTTGGGAATGTAGACTGGTCCAACCACTGTGGAAGTCAGTGTGGAGATTCCTCAGAAAAGTGTAACTAGACGTTCCATTTGACCCAGCTATTCCTCCCAGGAGAATTAAAATCATCATATCACAGTGATATATCAGTGATATATGCACAACCATGTTCATAGCAACACAATGTGTAATAGCTAAGTCTTGGAAACAACCTAAATGCCCAACAACTGATGAATGGCTAAGGAAGATGTGGTTTTTCTACACAATGGGGTACTACTCTGCCATACAAATGGACAAAATAGAGTCATTTGTATGTAAACGGATGTTCCTTGAGAACATACTATTAAGTGAAATAAATCAGACACTTATCAGTACACATCAAATTGTTTCTCTGATGTGAGAAACCATAAGTATAAATAAGGAGAAAGGGGTACAATAGATATTATGCAAAAAAAAAAAAAGATAGTATTCCAAAGAGAGGAGAACTAGATAGGGAAAAGGGGAATAAAGAAGGAAGGTTAAAAGAAAAGTAAGATGAAAGGGGAAAAAATGGAAAAATGTAAATAAACTGGTTGCAAATAGAGAGGGGTGGGGGAATAGAAGGGAGGGGAGGGGAAGAGGGGGGAATACCAGGATACATCATCTATGGGTGCAAAATAACCATGTTGATTATGGTCATTATGCATGCAGTGTACCAATACATGTTCTTGGTAAAAATAAAAATTAAAAAATTGTTCCATGCAAAAATTATGTGCATTGGGTCGAGGATTTAGCTCAAGTGGTAGAGCACTTGCCTAGCAAATGCAAGGCCCTGAGTTTGATCCCTAGCACTCCCTCCAAAATAATGTGCATTAAGTATATACGTGCCTGCATACAACTCGGGGAAATGGAGGAGACTAATGTGCAGCAATTTCTTCCTGTGTGATAAGACCCTATTTATCAATCTTGTTTAAGATTTGAAATGGGGATGGAAAAACATATAAAACAGCATTTACAAAGAAAAGAATTTTAAAAAGCATTGATAATGAAACATTTTGTCTTTATAAACATCTTATTCTTTCGTGAAATCACTAACAGCTGTAGTATATTCTGACTAATTACAACTGAATCATAAGAAACACAGCATGATAAGAATCCTAAGTGGTATCAGTATGGTGCAAGTTGATTTTAAACCCTGAAGTTCCACATAATTTGTGTTTTATTCACACTTGGATCATTAATTTTTAAAGACTATTTTTAGAGCAGTTTTAGCTTCACAACAAAATTGAGTGGAAGAAATAGAGATTGCCCACACACTCCACCTCTGCACACACATATCTTCCCTCATTATCAACATTCCCTATCAAAATGATATAATTGTCACAACTAATCAATATCCATGGATACATTATTATCCAAAAGCCCATAGTCAACAATAGATTCATTATTGGTGTTGTAGATTCTATGAGTTTACACAAGTGTATAAAGGATATCAATGCATCTTTATTTCATCATACAGAATATTGTCACTGCCCCTAAATCCTCTGTGCTCTGCCCATTATTCATTTGTACCATTGATTTTAAAGAAAAAAAAATTACAAGTGTTAATTTTGGTTACTCGCTAGAGAAGTTTACCACTGTGCAATATTTTATTAAATGGTAAAACATTATTAATTATTATGTCACTTATTAAGATTACATTGCTATATACTGGCATTAAACAAGAATTTACCTTGGCATTACCAGCAGATAATTGTTGGAGAAATTTTTTTCCTTAATAATAAGAGGTCCCTATTTTTAGGTTGTAATTTATAAACAAAGATGTATTCTTTACATATGAAATTGTAAATTGAATAATTAGGGGAGAGAGTGAAAGAGAAGAAAGAACCCACCAATATTATGAAAGCTAACCCCTGTACTCAAGTCTACTGATTGAATGTTAATCACATTTCAAAACTACTTTCAAAGAAACATCTAGATTGGTGTTTGATTAAAAACGGGGTGCCACCACCTAGGAAAGTTGAGATGTAAAATTAACCAAAATTAACCACCAAGAGGGATAAATTTACTTACCTACCTTGTAAATAGATTAACACCTAATTAGTTTGACCCTTAACCCTTCTTTTTTCAAAAACACCTTTTTTGTTGAATCTAATCTCTTAAAGTGTGAACGTATAGGAAACTCTAAGGCTCTTGGGCTAGGAACTGTTTAGTCCTACTCTCCCTCCTCCATCAGCAATTGACAAGGCCCAAGGCTTTCAGTGCCCCAATCTTGTGATAAATGTATGGAGAGAGCATACAGAACACTGTGATCCTGAATACATATACTAACTAGCCAAGGACAAGAAGAGTCAAACTGGGAAATGAATTCAAAGCTCTGCATAATTACGAAGTAGATTCGGGCACTCAGACTGTAAATGCTACACAGAGTGTCCTAACATCAAAAGGGTATAGGAGTAGTTTAACAAAGGACAGCTTGGTCCACCTGTAGATTTTTCTTGATATCCAAAACCAGAAACTGTATTAGGAAATGAAAAACAACAGAGAATGATAAAGCTGAGTTTATCCTCATCCTTTAAAATCTGTCTTTTTCCTTGATTGTCAAGAGAGTACATCTTGGTACTTGTAAGTCTCTCTTTCAGCCTTAGAATTAACTATGTTCTAGTGTTTGTTATTTCAGTACACAACACTCACTTTCTATATATAGTACATAATACATACGATTCTGATAAATTATAGTCATTTAAAAAGGCAATAAAATGTTATGGGACTGTGATAGCTTAGCTACAGTTCCAATAGGTAATTAAATTCCAGCCCCATGAAATATTCAGCTAGTCAATTAAAGTAATATTTCCCTGTTCACCTTGAAACTAGTGTATGTGGCAAAGCCAGATGCTTATTAACAAACCATTACCTTCCACCCAGAGGGCAAAAACTGGATGAACTGGGAAAGTATGCTGTGACTATGTAATTTTAAATGAATTCACTGAATATCTGTCATCTTTCAAAGAGATTCTCAGACTTCATCTGGATCTATTGCCCTATGTTTCCATCTAGTTCCTGTGCACCCTTTAGCTAAATTTCAGCCTAATCTTTCCTGTGAATATATCTCCCTAGGGCAGTTCCTTTCTGTATTAGCCACCTTTCCCGTTGTTGAACCATACCTGACACTCACAGCTTAAAGGAAGAAAAGTTTGATACAGCTCATGGTTTAGTGCTATGCAGTCCACAGTTAGCTGGCTCCAAGGCAGGAACATCATGGCCGAAGGGCATGGCAGAGCAAAGCTGCTTAGTTTATATAGAGAGCGAGCAGAGCAGGGAACAGGGCCAACGCCATACCTCCATGATATACCCCGACACACCTGGGAGTAAGCTTTGTTAATCTTTTAGGAATTTCTTAATCTGAAGTTGGCATATCAGGATTAAGTGTCATACTTCCCTTCTGGATTTTGCAATGTTGTGCCCATAACCATGTTGCATAGCCACAGCAATAATGGCTGAGGTAGATACTCCCTTATCAGTATCACCGCTTAATACTCCAAATTTTTTAAATTATGATCATACATTCTAGATCCAAATATCTTTGTCTAATTTCCCTTTTTCAGCAATGACAACTCAGGCAGCTCCTCCAGTGCCTTTTTGGCCATAGAAGATAAATCTAGTGTCACCCTACCATCTCATATTGTCGGCCCTCTGAGACTCATTATTTTATGTTTCTTTTGCTGTGTTTTTAAACACATTTTTATTATTAAAATTTCTAAACAGTCAAGATTAGTGAAAGAAAGCACAACGAACATGTAAGCAAGATTCAACAACCTATATTTGACAATTGGCATCTGCCGTATTTGCTCTATCATCTGTCTGTCTGTTTACTTTGTTTGTTGAACAATTTGAAAATTAGTTTTGGAGATAATATGTTACCCTTAAGTATTTCAGTATTCATACAGAAAAAAAGTTCTGTTACTTAGCTGTAATATTTATCACGCCTAAGAAAATTAATTTTTGAATCAAGTTATGTTTAATTAGTCTTCTAATCAACTAATCTATCTAATTTATCCAATTTTCCCAAAAATACTCTCACACTTTCAAACCAGAGTTCAATTTAAACTCACATATTTACCTTGGTTGTTACATCACTGTATTAGCTACCTTTCTAGAGTCAGTGGTTTGTAAGAAAGCAGATTTAATACAGGACATTTACAAGTTACAACAGTCACTGATAAGCCAAATGCAGGAAGAGTGCCGAATGTCTGCATATGCACTAGAGACCCAAAAGATCCAATCAAGGGCCAGGCAATGTCCCAAAGCAATGTCCCATGTGTGTCCTTGTCTGCACTGAATGGCTGAAGAAATTTTTCCTGGAACCAGGATACAATGCTTGTGGCAGAGATGAAGACCAGAGCTCCCCTGAAACAATAGTAGCCATCCTAGGTGACATCAAGGCCCCGAGCTCCTTCTGTGATGAGAACAGCTGAGTCCACTTCCAGAGAAGCAGCCACAATAAAACTTCTCCTGGGAAACAGCTGGCCACTATCATCTGCTCCCGTTCGCCTTTATGTTGCGTCAGCAACTCAGGTGGATCTTCTGTGCCCAAAACCACACCAACTCAGTCCAGCTGGGCGTTCCAGTTCAAGTTGACCATATCAGTCCATCACAATCACTTTAATTCCTATTTGGAATCATCAACTTTATTTTGATCATGATATAAACTTCTTATGAAATTCTTCATATGAAACTTCTTATGATAATTGTTTATAAAATATCAAGAGGCGGGGCGGGGGATTTAGCTCAGTGATTAGAGTGCTTGCCTTGCAAGCACAAGGCCTTGAGTTCAATCCCCTGCACCAAAAAAAAAAAAAAAAAAAAAAAAAAATCAAGAGGCATATGATGGCATGCTTCTCCTCTATTGGTATGCTAAATTAGATCACTTTTTGCATGATGACTACTGGGTCTCTCTATACTAAAGGTCTGCTTTTTCTCTTTGCAATTAGCAAGAAAACCCCTGTTGGGAGTGTATAGTAAATTCTCTAGTGACCTTTCCTCAGAACATGTATTGTTCTTCCATGATCCTGGATGGGAATAATTATTACATTGATATTACAAAATTGTGATTCTCTAATAATATCATTGCTTCTACGTTAATCTTCTGTAAAGAACTTTCAATAGCAATATCTATTAACTCATTTATGTGGACCGCTGAAATTTTCTGAATTTTTGCATGAAATTCATATATGTTATCTAGAAAAATTCAAGGAACAAGAATTGGAAGAAAAAAAATTTTTACTATGTTCCATTGTTATGTGCCATTCCAAAAATGGAACACAAAGCATAAAAAGATTAATAATAGTAATAGCTATTTATATTTTATAAAGCATTTTCGGCAGTGAAGTGGGCATTGGTAACAGGTTCTCCAAAAAAGAGGACTATCCTTAATTATTCTACTTTCATTATCAACTTTTAGAGTGAAACATTGATTTAGTAGTTATCCCTGATAGGTCCCTTTCCACTCTCTTCCTTTCTTTCCTCTGCTTCTATTTCTTTCTCCTCTAGTTTTCAATGTGAAATTGTAAATTTTTAATATACTTAGTGTTTTGCAATCAATGATAGTACATAGTACCAGAAAAAAATATACTCACATAGAATATTTATTTCGCATGCATGCTTCTAGTCATTTTTAATATGAGGTTTTAATTTTTCACTTTACATTGTATCTGTTTTATTTATTTTAGCCTATCCCCAGGAAAAGGAATATTTTCCCATTTTCTCATATCTTCTTCAATCTCATTTTTCAAAGTGCTTTAGTATTCAATGTATAGATCTTTTACTTCCTTTGTTATATTGATTCCTAGGCACTTCATTTTCTTTGATGCTATCATGAAAGGTGTTGTTTCCCTAATTTCTCTCTCAGTGAGTCTGTTATTTGGGTACAGGAATGCTACTGATTCTTGAGTGTTGACTTTGCACCTAGCTATGCTGCTAAATTTGGTTATTAAATCTAGAAGTCTATTGGTGGAGTTTTTGGGTCTTCTATTTTGAGTATCATATGTTATCTACAAATAGTGATATTTTCATTTCTTCCTTTCTAATCCTTATTCCTCTTCTTTCTTTCTCTTGTCTAAGATCTCTGGCTAATGTTTCCAGAACTATATTGAATAGTGGTGAGAGTGGACATCTGTGATGGTTGATTAATTGTGTCAACTTGTAAGAGAAGTTTAACTAAATTGGCTTAGCAATTCCACACCCTAGGGTATAGAAGGTCAGCCCTAGGGTGGCTCATTTTCTCCATGGTATAAAAGGGAAATGAAGAGGGATATATCCTGCCCGGTTTCTTTGGATTGGCTTCAGTTCCTTTGAAGGAGCTCCAGACCTTCACTTGGATCCTTGGAACTCCAGACCTTCACCTGGATACTTTGGACCTCTAGACCTTCAGCTGGGCTCTCCGGATCTCCAGTGCGCAGACAGACCCTCTACACACTTCCACGTCTGACTTATAGGAAGCCCAAGGAAGCCAATTCGTAAGCTCTCACATATTCATATATCTACCATTGTATCTGTGTCTCTAGAGAATACTTACTAATACAGATTTTGGTACCAGGGGTGGCTCTAGAGAAGCAGAACTGTAAAGATGAAATTCTTTAAGGGCTTTAGGGCTTCCTGGAGTCAGCTCTTTAGTTTGGTGAGACCTAAAGATGCCATGGTCTCTCTCCCTAATACTGTGGGGAATACTGATGATCCTTGATGTGAAATGCTTAAATTAATATACAGTATAAACCCATTTGATTATCCTACCTCACCACCTGTGTATTGTCAGGAATTTAGTGAGTCCATATGCCAAAAGTTTGAATATTTTTGGCAGAGTTGGAAATACAGTGATGCTGACTGGCTGGTCTTAGTATCTCTGGACAAACTAATGAAGGAAAATAAGGAACTCAAAAACTCAAATTCCCAACTCCAGACACACATAAGAAATTTAAAAGTTTCTAAATGTGTCCTGAAAGAAAATCCCCTGTCTTTTAGCCACAGGGCTGAAACAGCAGAAACCTAAACAGAGGCCCTTATAATTTGATTAGCTGAACTACAACCTAAGTTTAATGCTCAGCCTCGAAGGGTATCTGAAGCAAAGGTGAGGGCACTGATCCCTAAAGTGTGGGATCCCGTGAATTGGGATGGGGATGTCTGGGAGGATCCTGAGGAAGTTGAAGATGCTGAGTTTCTAGATGCTAATGAGATTATCTTGCCAGAGGAAGAGATTTTGCCACCCGCAGTGGCAGCGGCCTCCTCACCCCTACCTGCACCCCCCGTGGTGTTGATCGAGCATGATAGTACTGAAACTTCTCAGGACCCACCCTCACCACCCACCTTTGCCTCTAGTCCTATAACCAGGCTCAAATCACAGAGGGTTCCTAAGAGTGAAGTACAAAGTGTGACCCAGGAGGAGATTCGTTACTCCCCCAAAGAACTTCTTGTGTTTTCTAACTCCTATAAGCAGAGACCTGATGAGCAAGTGTGGGAATGGATTTTACAGGTATGGGATAATGGTGGAAAAAACATACCTGGATCAGGCTGAGTTTGTTGATACGGGCCCCTTAAGCAGAGATTCTGAATTTAATGTTGCAGCTCGTGGAGTAAAGAAAGGTGTTAATAGTTTATTTGGCTGGTTGGAAGAAGTATGCATCAAAAGATGGCCCACTGTGCACGAGTTAGAAATGTCTGACATTCCTTGGTTTACCGTTGATGAGGGGATTCAGAGACTCAGGGAAATGGGAATGCTGGAGTGGATCTGTCGTGCTAAACCTAATCCTAGCAGCCTGCATAAAATACAAGGTACAGGAAGAAGCTGGTTAGTCCCCTTGCTTGCATTCCTTGCTTACCTGGCTGCCTTCTGCCTGTCTGCCGTGCCACTCTGCCTCAAACCCAGCTGACTGTGGACTGAAACCTCTACAAAATGTAAGCTAAATAAACCTTTCTTCACCTAACTTCGGGTGTCTGGTATTTTGTCTCAGCAACAAGAGCAAAGTAACTAAGACAACATCCTTGTCTTGTTCCAGATTTTAGAGTGAAAGCTTTTAGTTTTTGACTATGTAGTATGATGTTGGCTGTTGGTTTGTCATAGATGGCCTTATCAGATTGAGATAACGACCATTTATTGGAATTTTCTGCAAGTTTTTTTTAGATTTTAATTAAAATTTATGAAAAATTACACAAACTTATAGGCCATTACACAAGCTTACATACCACAATACATTGTGCCTTTTGTTTATGACAGTGAGCAATGTAAACAACCACATAAATGAAGCAGTAAGTCACAACTACATAAAGTTACTATACTACCCAGTGTACATGTCACTGATTTAAGTTTGGGTTATTAGGTTCTTATTTTTAAGATATCATTGTTCCTCTGGATTCCCATTCCGCTCCCCATCACCCTCTTCATATTCCCTTTAACCCTTTGTCAATTAGCTTGTATCTAATACTTTGCTTTTTTGTATCCATGGAAATATAATGTTGAGGGAAGTAAAACAGACTTGCAAGCTGGAGTACCATATGGAACCCCTCATTTAGTGAGGTAAAATACAAACAAAAGAAAAGAGTTAACAATGGATACAAAAAGGTTTTTTTTTTTTATCATGAATGGTGATGGACTTTGTTAAATGCTTTTTCTGCATCTATTGAGATGATCATACGATTGTTGTCCTTGGCTCTGTTAATATGGTGTATCACGTTTATTCATTTGCCTATGTTGAACCATCCCAGCTTCCCTGGGATGAATCCTACTTGGTCAGAGTGTATAATCTTCTAGATGATTTGTTGCATTCTGTTTGATAGTATATCATTGAGGATTTTTGCCTCTAGGTTCATTAGTGAGATTGGCCGGTAGCTCTCTTTTTTCATTGGATCCTTCTGTGGTTCTGGTTTCAGGGTAATGCTTGGTTCCAGGAATGAATTTGGGAGTGTTGCTCCTCTTTCAATTTCTTTAAAGAGTTTGAGAAGTAGTGGCATTAAATCTTCTCCAAATTTCTTGTAGAATTCAGGAGTGAATCCATCAGGACCTGGGCTTTTCTTTGTCACTTTTTAGGTTTTAACTATTTTTTCAATTGCAGGGGCTGATATTGGGTTATTTAGAGTTTTTATATCTTCGTGATCCAGTTTTGGTAATTCGTA
>PVJO010030267.1:0-15722 GCA_004026905.1 Hystrix cristata | reverse complement strand
TACCACATACCCTTAACCATATTCATACACCCTAGATCCAGTCACCTCCAAAAAGCCCCACCTGCAAGTGCATGAGACTTTGGGGGGACATCTGGACAGAAGCCATAACATAGTCTAACACAGCATCAATGCTATGTATATAGTTGTTGTAGTGTATTCTATAGGGAATGATGAAAAGTAGAAAAGTCCATATGTTTAACAGAGAAGTAAATTTTAAACAGTTGTGTGTGTGTGTGTGTGTGTGTGTGTGTGTGTGTGTGCTCTTTAATTGTTTCAATTTGTGGATATAGAACTGGCTGATACCATATTCTGAAATCTGTTACTCTGATATAATCTGTAAAGAAAATACCATATTCCAGAAAGAACCTCAACACTCAATCAATCATTCAATTGTTTGTTGTACAAATGAACCAACTCTGCCTCCTTCCCACTCCCTTAGTCTACAAGTGTGGACTCATATACACTTGATTCTGGGTCATGGTCAGTTGATTCTATGTCCCACTATACAGTAGCTAGCATTCTTTTCATGTGGCAAAACCTCTGATACCAATTATTTAAAGAGGGCAAGATTCATTTATTCATTCACTTATTATTTAACTGATGAATGTTTGTGATTGGTATGGTTTTGATCTGGAATGTCTCCCCAAAGGCTCATGTGTTCAAAGGTGAGGTTTTCGGAAGGTGATTGGATTATGAGAGCAGTACACTCTTCATTGGATTAATCCACACTTGGGTTCATAGGTAAGTGAGCTGTTAGGCTGTGGGGTGTGACTGGAGATGGGTCATTGAGGGGATGACCTGGAAGGGTGTGTTCTTGTCCCCACCTCCTTCATTCTCTCTCTGTTTCCTGGCTGGCAGGTTTCCTCCGTCGTGCCCTTCTGCCATGCTGTTTCTACCTTGGAGCCAGCTAACCATGGACTGAACTGCTAAAACCATTAGCCACAATAAACCTCTCTTTCTTCAAGTTGTGGGTTTTGTGTTTTGTGTTTCAGTGAAGGGGAAGTGAATAAGACACCAATACATAATAATGACATTCATTTTGAGAAAATGGTTCACATATATATATATATATATATATATATATATATATATATTTGTAATTTTCGATACCATTCTCCCCCATTTCCCAGTTCCCCTTCCCCATATCCAATAAATCTATCTCTCTGTTTCCTTCCATCTTCCCCTTTTAAAATTCTTCATATATTTAGTTTCTCATATAAGAGAAACTTTGATAATGAAGCTTCCTGCATCTGGTTTATTTTCACTTAAGATGTGGGCTCAAGTTCCATCCATTTTCCTACCAATCTCTCAAGTTTAGTCTTTTGCACAACTCAGTAATACTTCGTTGTGTAAATACACCACATTTTCTTTACTCGTTTGTCTGTTGTTGGGCATATAGACTGCTTCTGTTGTTTGGAGGTTGTGACTTGTGCTGCTATGAACATGAGTATACATGTATTGATATGGTATGATGTTGTTAACTCTTTGGGGAAAACACCCAGAAGAAATGTAGCTGAGGGAAATGGAATTTTGATTTGCAATTTTCTGAAAAATCGCCATGATCTCCATAATTATTTATATAGCAGTTGTACTAGTTTAATTTCCCAGCAAGGGGGAAAAGGGAGGGGGGAGAGAGAGCGAGCAAGAGCACCTAGAGTCCCCCATGACCCTCTCCCTTCAACTAGACTCCACCTCCTAAGTGTCTGTCACCTCCCAAACTCATCAAACATGTAATTCACTGATTAAATTAGAGCCTTTATGTTCCACCTTTGTACTGCACCGGGGACTAAGCTTTCAACACATAAGTCGTCGGGTGCCACTCCAGATTCGAACCATAAAACATGATATCTCTGCTCACATTTATCTGATTGGGACATTCACATAGCTGGGGCTTCCATTTAAATTAACATCAATAAATCAAAGCCCTGTTTTCGAAATCTAAAGAACTATCCTAAAATGTTAGGGCTCTGTCATGCGGCCAAGTTCTTGCACTAGTCTAGGTAAACGGACTCCAGTGGCTGTGATATTAACAACCACCAAAGGTCAGCAGCTTGGAAAACACACATGTGGAGTTCCTGTCCAGGTGGCTGTCACCTGTCCATCCATCAACTCATGCAGGTCTCTCTGCAGGTGTCCCAGTGAGTGAGTCAAGGGATGCTCTTGCTGGATTCTGTATATTCTCAAATCAGCACCAAGACATAAGGAGCATTTGCAGGAGTGTGCAGGGGGGTGTCTGGTAGGCATTCCATATTTCACACAATCACAACCCAACTGTAAAGAAAGCAAGATAACACCCTCATGCCCAGGCCCCACTGAAATAAAACTCTCTTGTCAGCAGCAACACAGCATGTTTCCAATGTAATCACAATAGTTCTCTGCCCCTTAGGAATATGCGCTCTCTTTTTAAATATGGTAGATGATGCCTTTAGTCTTTCATGCCCTGTTAGATTTCAATGGTATACATTTCGACGAGCAATTCAAAGTACATATTTAGTAACACATATTCATTGGAAAGTTTGTCTTTAGCAAAACACCAGCATCCAAGTAGACAGGCTAGCATAAAACCTTAGATGCTCCCATAATCAGGGAAGCCAATTTTGTATCTTAGACCTCAATATGAAAGTGCTTATATTAGGTGGGCGCGGCGGTGCATGCCTGTAATCTCCGCATTCTGGGAGGCTGAAATGGGAAACTTGCCAGTTTGAGCCCATTTTGTGACTTAGCAGGATCCTATCTGAAAAAAGAAAAGAAAAAGTGTGGTGGGACATAGGTGGGGATGTAATTCAGTGTAAAGTCCCTGGATTTAATCTGAAGGGTCACAAAAGAAAAAAAAAAAGTGCTGACATTTTCTTGTGTCAAATGTACTTAGGGACTGGACACTTATCTTCCTTGAGGATGTTATACTATTTGCTAGTTTAAAACAAACTTAGCATTATGAAAAAAAAATCATTCAAACCATTTAAAGTTAATGAGAAGGGACCACGTCTAGCTGCTACTCATTCAAAGCATTTAAAGTTAATGAGAAGGGACCACATCTAGCTGCTAAATTTGAGAGTCTCTGATATGGAAGGTCCATTACAGTTTCTCCTAAAAAGCTGACAAATTTCTACACGACCACATTAACTTTAGGAACACCTCAGTACATCTGAAGCTTGCAGGATTCTAATTAGAGAAGCTAGTCTTTCCCGATTGTAAATGCTCTGCTCAGCATAGTACCCGATGCTGTTAAACACAGCTAAGTCGCCAGCCCCTCGGGCACAGCCTGTTCCACAGAGATAGACAGTCAATTCTGAACACAGAGTGGCCAGGTGGGGATTGAGAGCCAAGGAGCAGGTAGGGTCAGGGGGTGGAAAGTTCACAAGAGGAGACCACTGGCTGAGGGGGAATCTGCCTAAACCAACCTAACAAGATTCCGGCTGAAGACAAGGCAGGTCGACCAGACGTCCTTTGGAGGGGGTGGAGGCTGAAGAAACTGAGGGTGATTGGGGTGATCAGATATGACCTGGGAAGGGTGGATGGTGAGGAATGTGGTCACCTATTGGCATTAGCAGACATCTTTCTCTCTGAGGGATATTCTCTGACTCTGTTGTTTGCCCACTGAATCCATTTGAAAAGAGAAAAGAAAGGGTTCTCTGCATTAAAATTCTCCCCCAAACATTACAGCAGAACAATCATGCTCCAGGGTAAGGTCTCTGCCCTGGGCCCGTTAAGACTCTGATGGAGCCAGGGAGGCACAACACAGTACGTTTTAATATTAAACACACCACACAAAAATGTTAAACATACCAAAGCCTACTAAAACCCCACTTTACGCCTGTGTTGGAACAAATGCCGACATGATCTTCAAATTCTATCTTCATATTTTGTTTCTTCTGTTTTTATTTCCATTGTTTTTTTCAATGCTGGGGATGAAACCCAGTACGTTCTGCACATGTTAGCGCTCTACCACTGGGCTACATCTCCAGCTTTTCTTCTGATTTTAAAATGAATTAAAACATTGTTGGGTGGGCCATAAATGCTAATAATGTAGCTTTGTCCTATCCTCTCGTTACTGAGGTTAGGGACAATTTGCTTTAAAGGTTTTTATTTTTATTAGTGCATGTATGCAGCACATAATGACTGCGTTCATCATGGGGAATTGGTACACGTACACAGCACATCTTAATTTTTTTTACTCCCCTCAACCTTTCCCCTCCTCTCCCTCCATCTCCTGGTCCCCCTTTCCATTTGCAGAAGATCTCTCTCCCTATTTCCTATCGTCTATCCGCTACTTTGCTCTTTAACTTTTTTATACTTTGGGTTTAAGCTCATGTGTCTGAGTTACTTAAGATTATGATCTCAAGTGGCATCCATTTTCCTACAAATGACTCAAGTTTATCCTTCTTCATAGCAGAGTAGTATTCCATTCTATGTAAACACCACATTTTCTTTATCCAATCTTCTGTTGGTGGACAGACATATAGGCTGCTTCCAAGATTCAACTACTGTGCTGCTATAAACACAGGTGGGCACACATTACTGTGGTGTGATGACTTTAACTCTTTTGGGAAGATACCCAGGAGGGGAAAAGTCAGGTCAAATGGAATTTCTAGTTTGAGTTTTTTGAGGACTCTCCAGACTGATTTCCATGGTATTTCTTACTCTCTCTGTTTGCCTCAGTCTCTCCCCTGAGGTAAGAAGAGGCTCAATAAGTTACTGCTAAACATTTGCTTAATGTCCTGCTGGAAACACCATCAACACTCTGCCATGCTACAGAATTGAATTGTGTAGGAAAGTGGAGAATTTGGACACAATGTTTCATTGCCAAAGAGTATTTTATTTAGCTGTACATTAACAGGTGATAAAGAATCTTTATATTTGATGTATTTTCAGGAATGAGCCAATACTATCCTTGTGCATATGTAGTCTTTTTTAAACTTATTTTTTTGTCTTTTACTTGTTAGATATTGCATGTCCTTTGGGGCGCTTTGGAACATCGGTCTCCTCTTCGGAATTCTCCCTCACCTAGATATGTCAGTTGCGATTTTTTTCCCTGTAGCCCCAACAACCTGGTAAAAACGTTGCCGGTGTACGCAATACTGAGCTGTTCGCCTAACTCCTGACATCGATGTGATGCAAGCAATATGAATTTCTTTTTGAAGAATTTGCCGAAGGCTTCAAAACGCAGCAAGATTTGAGTACAGAATCGGAGAAGTAATATCAATGGGAGGCTTTGAAAATACGTGGCCATGCTTCACAGCTCTGTAAAAATACAAAAACAAACGACACCTACACCTTCAGGATTTGCTAAGTCTCTCCTGTACACTCCCCTTCAAAATCAAATTTATTGTTATACATTCAAATCAAAATTTTCAGATGATAAACGGCTTGAAATCTACGCTCTTTATGCTTATTACAAATAAACATGATTCTGAAATGCCCTGAATTCTAAAGTGATCTTGGTTTATTGTGAGGCACTTTGAAGTTTACTTCCTGTGCAGATAGAGGTATACTTCGTGTTTTGTGTCCTGTTGACATTTCACACGTTAAATAACTAATTCCACACATAAGCGGGCATCTGTATCATCCATAAAAGTGCTTCTAGTTGCTGCATCCCCTGACAGACATCCCCACACCCTTCAGTATTTTCTAAAAGTCCAGTTGTGCTGATGGCTACAGTAAAAAATGTCATTCTAAAGTCTGACCTGAGAAATCATGGATTTCCCTGATGCTGTGTGGAATAATCGCCACACATCACCAACGTCCCTGTGTGATCTGCGGTAAGAACACCTCCAAAACAAAATGACAGATTTTACACAATTTCCAGAGTGAGAAATTCACGTTCATAGGCAGAATTCTGTTCGCTTTTGGGTTTCAAAAAATCCAGGGTCGGGATGGTGTGGGAATCACTTTTTTTTTCCCCCGGAAAAGGAAAGCAAAAATTAAATCGAAGAGGTACAAGAAATGCTGGGAAAATGCTGGTCAATCCTTTTTTTTGGGGGGGGGGTAGAAGAACACAGGGCATTTGAATCAAATTTCAGAAAGCCCAAGACAGGCACCAACATCTGTCCAAGAGCCACGAGAGCTCTACGGATCCCATTCACTTGTATAGCCTTAGAGTGATCCATGCTGGGCAAACAGGACAATCACACACATCCCCCAACAGATGCACTGCGAACAGGTGTACCGTGGCTCTTCTCTCTTTATCCATAAAAGAATCTAGTCCTTTTGTGGGAAGATATGCTGCAGGGAAACAAGTGACCACACTTCCCATTCCGAGAGTGGAGAAATCGTTCCCTGGGACAGACTTGGAAATGTAGCACCTGGTTCATCTCCTACATGACCTGGTTACTATTTTCTTCCAAGTACGAAGGTTTGGAGGAAGTGGAACTAAAACAAAATCACACGTCTCATGGTCGATCATAAACTCAAGCTCCTCAGTCACAGGATTAAAAACAAAAATCACAGGAAAGGACTAACATTATCTACTGATTTCGCCTTACTACTTCATGCCTAGAAATCAAGATAATCTCTTTAATGTGTCTAAATCATGGACTACATGTGCCCCACCCCCTGGCAACTGCAGAGAGCATATACTTCCTATGTTAGTAATTCTGAATTATGTTCCAAGAGATTCCTGGGAATGTAGCAGCCCCCAAATCCCCTTGTAATTCCCAGTTCCATCCACCAAAAAGCAAAACAAAAGAGTGGAATATACTGCTATTGATGATAGAATGCAAATCATTTCAAGAGACTTCTGCTTGGGCTTATTTTTGTTGGAAGATTTTGCAATACATTCATTGCCCAAATCTATTTGGGAGCTTTTATTGCTTTTACTTAAATAGTCATAAATGCCTAGATTCCCTACATATCTTAACTTCTCAAGGAAAGAAACTGTATACAGAATCTGCCTGTCTGTTTATCTGTCTATATGGCAAAAAGCATTTAATATGTGCAGTAATAACAATAATACTGAGTTGCCTTCCTATAACCAAAGAGGAATGTACCACCCTCTTTGATTAGGAAAGAGGATGGCCCTTCATTTGTTATAAAGCTGAATATGTTAATACCTACTACAGTCATTAAAAAGGATTATCTTTTGGCTGCTATGCTGGGTAGCCTTGGAGATTACTGAATAACTTGAAGACATCAAGTAAAGGAAACCTTGTTTACTGGAGGTGGAGGATGGGCGACGTTACCATTCCCCTGCTTCACCAGTCTACACCGGCAAAGAGTGAGTGTCCCGTTCACCCCACCAACACCAAGTGCAAAGACCTTGGCCATGGAAGACATCGAGTTTCCCATGTTCTCCTGCAGACCCTGCAATCCCTAACCTCCCCCAGCTGGGTCACCATTGACATTTTGCTCATGACTTCTGGTGGCAGGACAGAGAATCCCAGGCAGTACACATCCCAGGCAGCAAGATGAGACAGAGAATTTGCAATGAAAATGGCAGACTCAGTCTCCTGCATCTGTCTGGCCTCCAGACACAGAATGGCTCGCGGCTAATCGCTCCTTCTTTGATCTCCTTTTTCTCTATCACACTGACAAGACAGGGAAGAGGAGGCTGAGGAACAGCAGAGCTGCAGCCACGGTTTCCAAGACACGTTCCACGTAGACAGCTGGTTGGGGACCTCCGCCAGGCTCCTGGTGTGGTTGTCTGCTGCTTCCTGCATGATCCTGAGGATGTCGTGGAAACGCGGCTCTGTCCTCGGAGTCAGCGGGTTCATCTCACGCGGATCTCTGGAAATGTCGTACAGCAAAGGTGGGTCGTGGTGGGTGATGAAGTTCCCGAAGCAGAAACACACGTGTGTGGGAAAGCAGCCATTAGAGCCCTCAGGCTCAAACTTGGGTGTGAAGTAGAAGGCTTTCCAAATGGACTTGCCTGGGATTCAAAATCAGAAAGAGTGTCACAGGAAAGCACCCTTATGGGGTGTACTGAAAACATACACCGGATGGTTAATTAAAACAAACAAAAAACCAAACAACTTATTACAGTGAAAGATGCATTGCCACAAATCCCCCTCAAAGCACCCCCACTGGAACATGCTTATCCCATCCTCGCTCATTTCTGCATCAGTCTGCAAGTCCTCACTCACGAGTGTCTTAAAAGGTATGATCAGAAACACAATGAATGCTGCTGCCAAGCGCCACCCAACAGAAAGGCAGGCCTGTAAAAATATGGTGCTGTGTCCTCGTCCACCTTACTCACCAGATCTGGCACTGAGCCCCTTGGGGTCTTCCCCAAAGTCAAAATGACCATGAAATGTCAATGTTTTGAATCAATTTAGGACATGGGGCAGCTACAACTGCTAAACTAAAGACACTCATGAAAGAAGACTTCCAGAGCTGCTTCAGAAAGTGGCTAAGATGATGAGATAGATGTGCTCAAAGCAAGGTGGAGGATTTTGAGGTGTATTAATGATAATGTGTCTTTTACTGTGATACGTGTTTTAAATTTAAACATTTACTGTAATTTTTGATCACGCCCCATATACCAGCTACAAGGCAAAAGTGTTTCTGGTGGTTCTTTAAGAAAGTGAACACTTACTATCCAACTCTGGATGGCATATACACCTTTGTCGGCCACTCCTAAGGCACTAAAAGGTGAGACTGATAATGTACAAACGATGCCCTATAGGTCGAACGTCCCTCATCTGCAAATCTCAAATCCAAAATGCTCCAAACCCAAAACTTTCAAGTCTTGACATAAACAGTTCCCACATGGCTTTATGCAACAGATAGCAGTCAACACACGGAAGTGCTAAAAATATGCTCCAACCTGAGCTTCAGGCTGCGTGCATAAGGTTTATGGGAACCAAGTGCATTTCCGGTTCAAACTTGGATTCTTTCTTGAGATACCTCACGATGTGTAAGCAAATATAGTATCCTTAAATGCCAAGCAACATGAAAGCAAAACAGTTCTGCTCCCAAGCATTTCAGAGGAGGGACGCACAGTCTGTAGCTATCTAATCATCAGCAGTAGCAAAGGGATGCAAAGAAACAAATTAAGCACCAGTTGCTGTGAGGCCAAGCTAAACATACGAACCATGGCATTTTCTTTTCGTTCAGAGAAACTCTCCCCCATCCCCCCACTTCCTCCTTCCCCCAAGTCTCTCTGGTCCCCAGCCCCTAGGTGATCAGGTGATTTGAAGCTGCCAGGTGAGGAAGAAACAAATTCTTTGAGGACAGACCTCATACCAAGGTGCCCTTTTCCTGGCATAAATTTTGTGGCTTCAATTTGGAAAGCAGGGGCTCAGTGGGCATCAGCTGCTGGACTGAGGCACCTGACTTTGAGATGGTTTGTGAGCCCACCTCCCTTCCAGCATGCCACCTATATTTCTTATCCGTTTATTTATTTATTTATTACTGAGAGCATGTATTGGTTCACTGCATACCTAATGATCACATTCATCATGGTTGATTTGTACCTTTACATGATATAGTTTGGTTCCCCCTCTTCCCCACCCCTCCCTTCCATTCCCTCACCCTTCCCTATTTACAGCAGGTTTATTTACACTTTTCTATTTTTCCCCCTTTTTTCTTTCTCTTCTTTTTCCTTTCCTTCTTTTCCTCCTCCTCCCTTTCTAGTTCTTCTCCCTTTTGAATTTTATCTTTCTTTCACATAATATTTATTATACCTTTTTGGCTTCATTTACACTTATGGTTTCTCGTATCAGAAAAACAGTTCAATATGTACTCATGAGTGTCTGATGTATTTCACTTAAGAGTATGTTCCCAAGATGCATTCATTTAACTACAAATGACTCTATCTTTTTTTTTAAGGCAGAGGAGTACTCCATTCTGTAGCAAAACCAAATCTTCTTTAGTCATTCATTAGCTGTTGAGCATTTGGGTTGTTTCTGAGCCTTAGCCATTACGAATTGTGTTGCTAAAATTTATGAACAGAACCCAGACTGCACGGGAAATAATACAACGAATCAGTGCTTGGGACCACATCCTATTAAAAGGGTTTTACACAGCAAAAGAAATCACCAACAGAGTAGGGCAAAAACCCACAGACTGGGAAAAAATTTTTGCCAGCTATCCTCAGGCAAAGGTCTAACATCTAGAATATACAAAGAACTAAAAAAAAAAAAAAATCAAGCCTCCAAATTAAAAGACTCAATCCAAAAATGGGTATCTTAAATGAATAAACATTTCTCAGATGAAGAAATAAAAAGGGCAAATAAATATATGAAAAAGTGTTCAACATCACTGGTCATTCGAGAGATGCAAATCAAAACAACACTAAGATTCCATCTCACTCCAGAAAGAACAGCTATTATCAAAAAATCAACCAATAACAAGTGCTGGCGGGGCTGCAGGAGCAGGGGGAGGAACCCTCCTCCACTGTTGGGGGGAGCACCGTCTATATTTATGTTCAAAACAAAACATAAGAAAGTGGCAAGCACAAACCTCACATATACCCGAAACAGGATAGAGCCACGCACACAGCCACACACCCAGACCACCGTGGGCCTTCCTGCACACGCGAGGACCTAAACAGATACTGGACTTGGAACATGTGAAGAAGGCCCAAGCATGCTGAATCCAGAATTAAATGAAGCTAGAGGCGGGGAAGGTGGGGCGTCCAAATAGGTAACAGGGAGGATCCTCTGGGGGTGGAGAAAACGTTCTAAAATTAGATCGTGACTCGGGCTGCACAGCTTGACAAACGCATTAGAAGTTTTGGAAATGGTGTTTTTGTTTTTTTTTTTTTTTAATTTTAAACCAAGAACATGTATTGGTACATTCTACATACAATGGTCACATTGATTACATTTATTCTGTACCTATACACGATACATCTTGGTTCTCCCCCCTCTCCCCCGCCCCTCCTATCTGCTCCCTCCCTCCCTATTTACAGCAGGTTCATTCATCATTTTCCATATTTTTGGAAATGGTGTTTTACGGCATGCAAATTAAACCTTCCTAAAGCTGTCCAAAGCTCCAAATTAGGTGAATTCATCAACACCCAAGCAGCGTGGTTAGTTTGTAAAATTAAGTTTTGTCTTCCATGAACACCCTCCTCAAGCCCAGCACTGAAATTTCTTAGGAAAAGTCATGCATACGCAAACAAACAAATCAGTCTGAAATAACGGATGCATTTCCTTTTTGCTGGACCAAGGTGTAACTTTCTGTGTGGTGGCACATCCTGTCATTCCAGCTCTCTGGGTGGTTGAGGCAGGAGGATCACAAGATCTACCCCAGCCTGGGCAACCTGGCGACTTACTGAGCTCCTGTCTCAAAATAATGATAAAAGAAGGACCGGGGATGTGGTTCGGTGCAAAAGCCCTGGGCTCAATTCCTAGCGGTGCAAGCAAGAAAGCAAGTAAGAAAGGGACGGAAAGAAAGAACTGACTAACGAAATCAGAATTAAATGCACACCACTAGAGAAAGGAACAAGACGTGAGCACCATTGTTATGATCCCCAAGGCTTTTTACTGGAAACCCAAGCCGCCTCTCCCAGGGGAAAGCACAGGCCCCTATTGAAGGTCCTCTGACACGCTTCCCAGAAAACAGCAGGGGTGATTATTGCAAACTGCAGCGATTTTGTTCACTGGGTGCAGACACAAGAGAGGCATGGAATCCACTGAAAGCAAGAGTCGGCGGTGTGTGCAAGGTGGTCCTTCAGCCCCTGGGACAGCTCGGTCCCTGTGTGGGGTTCGTTTTCATGCTCTGGAAGAGGCTGGGAAACAGGGTGGATGAGTTACATCTGGTCTGCTGTGGAGGAGTACATCAGAGGCTGCTCGTAAGGAGACGCCCTGGTCTGGGGTAGAGTGACACAACGGATCCCAGTCACTGCACAGGCACTCCTGGCACCTGCCACCCCCCACAGAGGTCAGGGTGACACCAGACACAGGGCTGCAGCAGGAAGATGTGGCTGCTGCCTCCAAAGGACTTGAAAGCGACAGACTGTAACCTTCAGAGTCTTTGCATCGATGACAACAGTGTGTGTCATCCTCCCTGCTTTCTGGGGACAACAGATTTCCTTCAGAAGCGAGAGTGACACGCTGATCCAGCTACTTAGAAGCCTCTACTCCTGCCTGCTGTAAATGCGGAGGGCAGCCCGAACTTGACATTCAAGTCAAACCCGAGCGTGCTGCAAGGCCCTCCCCTCCCCCAGCTCAGGGGGCAGGAGCAGACTCACTGTAACAGCCTGGGGTCACCACTCGCTCTTGAGGGCTATGTGCAAGGATCCCGTGATCAAGGGCTCCCGGCAACCCTGCCCAGATGCGAACGTCCAGATGAGAGGGAGCCAAGGCTAGTGGAGCACAGCAGGTCCCCTCCTTGGCAGGGCCGAGGGACACAGGCAGGGTGGGAGGATCCTGACACAGACATGTCTGTCTGCTTGCCAGACAGGAAGGGAAGAAGGAGGGAGAGAAGGGTGGAGAGGGAGAGGGAGGAGGAGAGAGAGAGGGAGAGGGAAATACAGAGTGATAAAGAGAAATAGAGATGAAGAGAGAGAGAGGGAAGAGAGATGGAGACAGAGGGAGAGAGACAGAGATGCAGAAAGAGGGAGAGAGGAAGAGACAGAGATAGAGAGGGAGGGGAGAAAGAGAGATGAGAGGGAGAAAGAGAGATGAGAGGGAGAAAGAGAGATGAGAGGGAGAAAGACAGCAAAATGGAAAGAGGGAGGGAGGTGAGACAGAGCTGGAGAGTGAGGCGGAGAAGGCTACTGATAGAGAGGGAAAAAGAGACAGAGATAAAGAGAGGGAGAAAAGGAGGGAGAAGGAAGGGGAGGAGGAGAGAGAGAGGGAGAAGGACACTGCTGAACACAAGCCAGGTTTCAGACGAGCGCTGCACCCTGCTGGCCTGGCTGGGGGTCCTCCGGGGTACGGGTGACCCCTCCCAGGCTGCAGAGAGCCATGCAGACCTTGTCCCCTCCCTCCACAGCCCACCCCATGCACCTGCCGGTGAGCATGCCCGAACCAGCCCGTCCTATGCTTCTCAGACAGGGAAGACTCATTCCTGCCTCAGAGATGTTAGTCTGCCCCCGGAGCAGGACCTTACTCACTTCCTGGTGCCATTCTGGGGGTTCTGTAGCCCGGACTCACTTCCCTTCTTCTGCTGAGTCCTGAAGGGTACCGTCCTTTTGTGACTTGCTCCTCTCAGTCGTCCCATTCAACTCCGGGAGCCTAGATTTAGGTTCGAATCTCAGCTCTGCCATTTCCTGGCTGTGGGTGCTATGGCTTTGAGGGTGACTCCTCCTGCCTTCTTATGGGACAAGTTCACGGGGGTGAGGGGCATATAGGAGAGGCGATCTGGGAGTTACTGGGGACACGGAGGCACTGGCAGTGAGAGCAGGAACACATGCGCTTCTATCTGCTCCTAAGTCTGCTGTCACTGGAAGATGTATCTTCAGATTTCTTGGAGTTCTCCCGTTTCCACTGAAAATGCTGACCACTGAGGAGCTCACACCAAGTGACCCTGTACTCCCTCATCCCACGATCCCCAGCCCATCGTGACTTACTTTCTCCTGCCTCAAAATATCTCACTGCCTCTTCCCATCCTCAGACACACACCCCAAACCAATGACCCAAAGATCAACGAGCGCTGACCTGGCACTCCCCAAGGTCACCCGGGTCTTCTAGCTTGATGCACATAAATGATCCCAAGACGCCATGTGCCTGCGCTTCCCTGGCACATGGCGTCTGGAGCTGACTCTTGCTTGTTAGCTGTAACTAGTCCTGTAACTAGTTAACGGTGGGCTAACGTGTCTTAGATGGTGGCGCACCGGCTTCCTGGGCTTGGCTGCATCAGAAATCATGACACAAGACTGTGAAGGAAGAATATCCAGCTCCAGGCTACGGCTAAGAGCGTCTTGTTCAAAGCCAGGCAGGGCTAAGAGAAAACCAAGCTCCCCTCAGTGATGCTGGATGGTCCAAGCACAAACTAATGCCTTCCGCTAAACCCTGGCTTTGAATATCGAAAGACAGAGCTACGTGACACAGTACAAAGTGGGTGTATCATGTGTACGGGACGCATCACCTGTCCTTTGTTGCTTATGGATATTAACATCCCATCCATCCCTTAAAGCCCCAGCACAATTCTTCCTCAAGGAGCCTGTCCTAATTCCCAGGTGAAAGTCACCGGTATCGCTCCATTCCTCTGACGAGTTCTCCACACTCCTCTGGCCTTGGAGGTCAGTTTATGACTGTCTGCAGTGTCCATTGCTCCTGCTAGATTATTCCCTCTCTGAAGGCAAGCACTGGATCTCCCACATCTCTTCAATGCACAGCGTCTTGCATATAATAGATGATCATTAAAAATGTGATGAGTATTTTTTAAAGAAACGAAAATGAAAGTGGTTATGAACAAAGAAGGACGACAAGAAAGGGAGAATCCAGTTGTCTTCATGAAATCCAGCACAGTCCAGGGCCTTCCACTGTGCTGTGCAGGAACTACCCAGACATCTGGCCTAAAACCCCACAGGGCCTCAGCGCAGCCTCCAGCACCAAGCACGATAAGGCTCCATGCAGCTACTGGGGAGTGCGAATGATAATGTCAGAGACACCAGGGTGGACTGAGGACAGGTCAGAGCCAGAGGAAGGAAGACCAGGGCTGAGCCCCGAGGACAGCCACTCTGAGGGAGTAAGAAGGCACAGGTGAACCCCAGGGAGAGTCCAAGGAGGCATGGAGATGCACAGACAGACCATCACTGCATTATGCACAGAAAATACGGGCTTAGATGAGGACATTCTGACGAATGGGGCAGCAAGTCTAAAAGCACACGGTGTTGGCTGCAAATCGCAGTTTCGCCAGGAGCTCTGTCACCACAGAGCGACTGTGTGACCTTTGTCTGCTGCCTGTGAACAGGAGAGCGACTCTGTGACCTTTGTCTGCTGCCTGTGAACAGGAGAATTAACACTGAGACAGACTGCTGGCTGCTTTCCTGGTGTTACTTGTGGCAAAGGCTCTACTTCCTGGCTGCTTTGCTTCTGGTCAGTGGGCTTTAACTAGGAGCATCTAGATAACTCTCTTGGGAGATGGTGGCATTATGGTGTAGATCTGAAATGTCCTCCAAAGGCTTCTGTGTTGGATGCTGATCCTCGATGTACCAGTGTTCAGAGGTGAGAACTTTGGGAGGTAACTGGATCATGAGAACTCTGACTTATCAGTGGATTAATTTATTAATGGATTCAAAATTGGATGGCATTAGTGAGAGGTGATGTAAACTTAGGAGGTGGGACCTAGTTGGAGAAAGTAGTTCATGGGGATGTGACCCTGGGGACTATATTCTATCCCTCCTCGGTGTCTCTGTCTCTTCTTCCTGTGGCCATGGGATGAGTAGCTTTCCTCTGCTAGTCCCTTCTGCCGTGATGTTTCTGCAATGGAGCCAGGTGACCATGGACTGAAACCCCTGAAACTCTGAGCCAAAATAAACCTCTCTTCATTCGAGTTGTTTTTCTCAAGTATCTTGTCATAGTGACAGAAAGCTGCCTGATACAAGCACCTTTTACTTGTCATCTTTTCCACCATCCATCTATCCACCCATCCTTCCTTCCTTTTATCCACCTATCCATGGACCCACTGACCCATCTATCTATCCATCCATCCACCCACTCATCCATCCATCCACCCATCCATCCATCCACCCACCCACTCATCCATCCATCCATCCATCCATCCAAACCATCCACCCACTCATCCATCCATTCATCCATCCATCCACCCACTCATCCATCCATTCATCCATCCATCCATTCATCCATCCATCCATCCACCCATTCATCCAT
>PVJO010030266.1:0-15726 GCA_004026905.1 Hystrix cristata | reverse complement strand
CAACGGGAAAAAGAGGGGAAAGGGAAAATATGGAAAATGATAAATGAACCTGCTGTAAATAGGGAGGGAGGGTGCAGAGGGGAGGGGGAGAGAGGGGGGAGAACCAAGATACATCATGTATAGGTACAGAATTAATGTAATGAATGTGACCATTGTATGTAGAATGTACCAATACATGTTCTTGGTTTAAAATAAAATTTAAAAAAAAAATAAAAAAAAAATAAAATGTTCTGAAATCTAAAACCTTTTGACCATCACATCGTCAGGCGGAAAATTCCACACTTGACCACATACGACAGGTTGCTGTCAAGATGAAAGTACAGTAAAAATACTGTATAAAGATCCCTTCAGACTGTGTGTATAAATCGTACATGAGACTTAAATTAATTTTGTACTTGAACATACATGTCATCCCAAAGATATTTTATGATGCATGTGCAAATATGAAAAAAAATCCCAAACTGTTCTGATAGCAACCATTTCACATAAGTGAAACTCACTGTATTATAACTTATATGAAACAAACTATGCATGGAAACTGTTGTAGTTTGTGGCTAGATGTCCCCCCAAAGCCTCATGCAGTCATAGGTGGGGTGTTTTCAGAGGTGGCTGGATCTAGAGTGTCTGATTACTAAATTAGTCTATTGATTGGTTTGACATAATTCTGCTGGGACCAAGGATGTGACACTAGGATTAAAAGTGCTGGGATTAAGGGTGGGTGTACTACCCACCCTAAAACCAGATAACCTGGATAAAATACAAGGGACAGAAAGAGGCTTGTCTATTCCTTTGCCTGCTCCCCTTTCTTACCTTGCTGCCATTAGCCTGTCTGCTATGCTATCCTGCCTTAGACCCAGCTGACTGTGGACTGAAACCTCTATGAACTGTAAGCCAAATAAACCTTTCTTCCTTTAACTTTGGGTGTCGAGTATTTTGTCTCAGAAATGAGAGAAAAGTAACTAAGACAGAAACATTGTATGGTATTCTATACTAATTGAACTTTATTCCATTTATTTAGTACTTCAAGAGCCTCTGTAGTGGTCTGGACCATATGTAATAGAAGAAAAGCGGAGCAACACCTCATATGCTATCCTATGACCACAGTGTACGTCAGACTGAGCACTTACCAAAAGTAGTGGTCTCCAAAGCACAAGGGGTAGGAGGAACCAGATTGGAGCAGGGCAGTAACATAAGCTCTTGGTTTTGAGGAAGAAAACACGAATGCTCAAAACATGGTGTGATTCACTCAGTCCCTTACGGCAGGGAGTGGAAGCTGATCTTCTACCAGTCAGGGACTGTGCTTTTTCTGAAGTCAAAAGCCTCTCTACATAGTTGACTGCAGTGCCTGTAGGCCTGAGGGGAATCACAAGACGTGGCGTGGGCAAAACTGGAAAGGAGCCCTCTGGTTTGCAGGAACTGTGTTCCTGAGTCAGGCCCGGAATGCACTCACTGCAGGGCTCATGTAACTCTGGCCTATAACTCAGAACACTCGGAACAGCACTTGCTGTAACTGTAGAATGAGAACAGTAGTGCATACAAAGTTGTTTTTTTCAGAACAAAAAATATAAAGCCTAAACACAGTATGATTTATTTGGACATTTGCAAGTTGCACCCATCAATTTCCAGGCTTTGTATATTCCTGTGCTTCTCAATTATTTGTTGAAGGCTCATTGCATAGCAGATACCCTGCCAGATGCTAAACGCTGTGAAAAATGCAAGACAGAACTACATTCAGACAGGAGTTGAGAGCCAAAAACCAAGCAATGAAACAAGAAAATAATATAATTCCAGAGAGAGTTATGTTCCATGCAAAATAAATAAACAGGGTATGTTATGGAGGGCAGAGGGGTAGCTGATGATGTTTCAGATGGGGAGTTAAAAAAGAACTTTTAAGGACAATTATTTTATTTGAACTGTGGTCCTCTGTTGACACTGTCTCTCTTACTCTCTCTCCAGGTCTTCAACAACCAGCCCCAAAGAACTGCAACGTGATGGTGCCTGACCTGCGCCACACGTTCAGTGTCTTGTCTTCTCTGAAGCTGCAGTAGGGAGTATGTGTAGAGAGCCACAGATCCTCATGACATATGAGCCTGGAAGGGCAAGAGAATTAACACTACAATAACCCTTGGCCATTGCCAGCTGGCAGCCAGGAGACAAATGCTCCAAAACGGTGGAAAGGCTAAGATTCATTCTGCAAATCTTTTCAACAGATTTGAAACCCAATTGCCCACAGTAGAAAACCCTTCAATAAACTTCTCCTGTTTTCTGTCTCACAATTACCGCCTGTTAACACTTTTGTCTGATAGCATACACCATGCTAAACGGTATGGGTGAAAGTCCGTGTCTCACACTGTTTTCTGGAAAAAGGCAAGACTAAGAAAAATCTTTATATTACAAAGGAGCCAGCCGTGGAGAGATGAAGAGAGAATGACTCTAAACTGAGGGAAATGCGCTGAGGCTTTATTTGTACAATAATAACTGAAACTTTCTCAAAACTGGAGGAGTTTCGTGTGCATGGCTGGAGCAGATAATTAATTTTATGTCATGAAAGAAATCTAAGGATCACAGAGGGAGAAGGTCAGGGGAGCTACCGTGAAGTCAGAGTAATACCTGGCAGGTTCAGCAAGAAGCAGATCAGTCTTCTGGCTCAGAGTAGAACGTGTGAAATGTGTGAAAGTTCTCTCTTCACTGACTTCTCATGAGTTTCCAATCTGCCCTGCACCCCTTTTCTCTCCACCGTTGAAGTCCTTACCGTCCTCTAAGGGAGGGGTTCTGTGGGAGGGGTAGGAGAATAACCCTGATCCAGATGCAATGCATATATGTACCAATCTCCAAAGATTAATGTAATTGGTACGTATCACATGTATGTGTGAATAAAAAGGAGTTTTAAATTTTGCCAAATATTTTGAACACGGTAGATGCCTTTTCCTACGTGCCTTTCTATTTCTAGAGTAAGTTTTTTACCACGCATACATATTTTTGGACAATGGCTGTTACCCTTTAAGTCTCTCATTAAGAAAAACCCCAATTATTCTCTACTCAAAGATTCCTACCAGCAATCATTATGCTGTTCTGAACATTCTGTACACTAATTACATTTTGTACACTAATTTGACACTTCAAGTGATTTAATGCCCGTCTTTTCTATCAGATATAAAATCTGTGAACTATAATTTGTGTGACTCTCTTGTGACTCTAACACCACACTGACTACACGGTGGTTCCATGTCAGTCTGTTCAGGCTGCTGTGACAAATCATCGTGGACCAAAAAGATGCTAAAGAGCAGACAGTTATTTCTCACAGTTCTGGGCACGCGAGAGCCCCAGATCAAGGTGTGTGCAGATTCAGAATCTGGTGAGGGATCCTTCTTGGCTGCTGAAGGGATGTCTTCTTACTGTGCCCACACATGGTGGAAGAGTCTACATCACGGTCTGAGTTTTTGTTCTAATCACTAATCATTTTATGAGGGCAGAATCTTTAGGGCCTAATAACTTGCCAAAGACCCCACTCTACTAATTCCATCATATCAGTCTTTAGGATCTTAATGTATGATCTAGGAGAAGGAGACAGAAATATTTGCATCCTAGCACTGCTGCTCTTACTTCTGTAGCATAATGTGCCCCCCCACACTCATTTTTATCGGGTATGACACGTGCGAGTTAGTTGTTGAGCCCATGCCTTTGCACCTGCGCTACTCTGCCAGAAAGTCCCTTTCCCTTCTTTAAAACCTCCCTGCAATTCTGCCCCTTAGGGAGATCCTTTCCCAACCATGCGCCATAGTTCAGTTAGTTACAGTATCTGGCACTGTAGTTTGAGCACTCCGTCACGGTTTCTAATCCCATTCTCTATTTTGGGATTATTCTTTAAAGTCGTATAATGTAAAAATTCAACTTATCCAATTTTCTTGCCCAATGAGAAAGTTTTGCTCAAATAAACATAAATGGAATTCTGCTAACACCTCTTTCTTCTTAGTCACTTGTTCCTGTTTCGACAAGGATCTGAAACCTGGAGAAGCATTAATCATGGTGCAAGCAGGAGACAGAAAGCACAAGGATTAAGTCAACATGCTACTGTTGGGGGGGGTGTTGAAAGGGCACAACTTCTTGATGTAACACCAAACACTTGTCCAACGCCCAAACTGCATATTTCTGGACTTCCTAAATGTTAGAGAAATAGTTACTTTTCCTCTTGCTACATATCAGAGACTACTATCTATGTCAAATCAAAATCCTGCCACAGATGTGGTCATTGTGTTAAAATACCTTGACAACCTTGCTCTTTGAGAAGCAAAGAGAATAGAGAATGAGTTAAAGAAAGAAATGGTAACAAAAGAACTTGAGAGAATTTGAGAGGACTTCTGGAGAAAACAAGAGAATATTGAAAAGAAAAATAAAAGTATCTTTAAAATATATGAGTTGCCAATAATACTAATGTAAAATACTTTACAGTAATGTTTATGAATGATATTCATTGTGTCCCCGTTCCATGAGTCTTTGCTATTTAATATTCATTCAAAGTCTGCTAACAAGAGTAGATATTGCACCTGACACATTTTTCGTGCAATATGACAAGTAAGGCAAATTATTAACTTGAATGTTACTGGCTCAACGATTTCTATAAAAAGTATTCATTGTTGGTGCTTTGATTTTGGTAAAAGTCGAACATTTCTGGACAAAGAAAATCCATGTATTAAAATTGTAACAAATGCACCTAACATTTAGATATAAAATAGCTTTAATTTCTAAGCATACATAATTGCAAGTACTTTCTGCCTTCCAGAATTGGCATACAGATGTGCAGGATCATAAAGAGTCTTTCTGTTAGTTGTTGACTAACTTTCCATGTGCCACTCACTTTCTTGTGGGAAGAAACCTGCTTGGCTTTATTTTCTACTGTCCCCAAGTTGGAATCACTTTTCTTCCACTCTGTGTGCAAGTTGTTTAAGCTCCTTTGGGTTTCTCACCTATAGGTAACTTTTGAAATTTATTGCTCCGGTTCTGAAAGCTGGGAAGCCTAAGATCAAGATGCCAAGATCTTTGCTGTCTAGTAGGTGGTGTCGTTTCTGCCTCACAGGTGGCCTTCTGCTGCTGTGTGCTTATGGGGCCCCTCAGCCATCTTCATGTGGGCACTGGACACATTCACGGAAGCTCTGCCCTCCCGATCTCATCCTATCCCACAGCCCCTCCGCTCGACATGAACATATTGGAAGTTAGATTTGAACTAGAGTTCAATCTATAACTTTCAGAAGAACATCTACCTTGATTTATATTCATGTTTGTACACACAAGAACATGTGCAAACACATGTGCAGATGCCATTTATATAAAAACGTGAACACTGCCTGTATATATCACAATACTAGCATGATAAATTTTGGGATGCATAATATCACAGCAGTGGTATTTTAACAGAAAGAATTCTTATTTTTTAGGGGGCTATACTGAATTTTTGGATGTTCCAGTATAATTCTGGGATATTGGTATAATTCTGGGATATAAATCTGGGATATCACTGAAGGATGGAGATGAGGGTGGGTATAGATGACAAAACACTGGCTATTTAAGTCTCTTCATTGTAGTTGAGTGATGGATATATCAAGATTTAATGCTATTATCCTATCACCTTTGTTATGAACATTTGTGAGCTGTTTAATAAGTTCCACACTAAACAGTGAGAAAAGTGTGTGTGCATGCACATGTGTGGGGGAAGGAGAGGGAGAGAGAGAGGGAGAGGAGAGAAGGAGGCACATTAAATGTTTTGTATACATATTGGATAGATTTTGACCCCATGGGTGGCATCTAGGTAAAGACGATATATGAATCTACAGAGGTCTGGAGGTACCATGAAGACTGTTTTCTGATGGCTGTTGAAGTCCTTGAGTGCTTTGGACCTGATTTCATTCTCTAGGCAGCTGAACCACTGAAGAGTTTTGATCAGGAAGATTTTTATGGTCAGTCGTACTTTGGCACTGTGGCTGACAGTATGGGATTAAAGTCAATAGCTTTGACACTTGTTCAATAGGATGTAACTTCTGAGAGGTACTATCCTTCTACTCTGAAGTGTATGTTGATTCCAATAGGCCAGGAGGGTGCCCACCTGCACGTTCAGCAGTATCCATAATATAACGTCTATGATCTTCAATCAAGCACAGGACGAGGAATCCAGCTTCCTGAATGGATTATATGTGCCAAAATTGTCACCAGCAGTGAAAGCTGTGACTCACCTAGGCCTTGTTTACAAATACAAACCCTAAATACCTGCTTTTCTACTGAAGGTTTGACAGAATGCACTTTTCAAATTCATTTACCCAAGTATATAAAATGTCCCACACAGCAACATATGCTTTTAAAGAGTGCTAAGTATCAGGCTGCACTTGCCTGTGCTGGGAGCACCTTGAGCTATGCGCTGGATCAACATTCTTGATACCTAAAAAGCCAGATGTTTCCCTCATTTAATCTTTCCAGTTTTTGCACATTCATATATGACAGACTCTACTTACATGTAGTGGGAGAGACTGCTTACATGAGGAGTTAATAAGTACACTTTCTACACTTTGTAGAAAGATACTGTGTCTTCATTTACAAGACACATCATGCAAAGATTTCCTGTCTTGTACCAAATAATAACCTCTTCCTGTGTGAAATGTAATTTCAGTCTCTAGTTTCACTTCAGGTGACATTTTGGAGTGGAATCATGGCCACCTCGTCCCTCCAGTGAGCGCTTACAACAATCCTCAGTGAAACATGAATTCAGTTATACTTTTCTTCTTTCACTTTCAGGTTGCAAAAGTTTTGAGGACAGGCAATTCAACAAACTAGCTGGTAGTTTGTTTTCCAGGGTAAGACAGGTACAGATCTAACTCAATTGCTCCACTTATAACTGTTGCAACCTTTCTATAGGCTCTAATTACTCATCTCAAGCATGGGAATAATAGGGATTTTTTAACCAGATTACATGAGGTAGAGCATGTAAAGCAGTATGTGATTGAAACTAGTAGGTGATGAGCATCCTAAATGTATCAGTTGTAATTATGACTGTTATAATTATTAGCTCACATCATAATGTCACATATGGGTGCCAACTACATGTATAAGTTGAATTGCATTATTTAAAATGATGAATCCCTGATTTACTTTTTAATGGGTGTGCAAATCGTAGGGGATCTGGTTAAATTGCAGACTTGTCTGCATTTAGCACAGCTACCTAGCTGACTGTCAAGTTATGGGTTTTTGTATCATGTGTGGAACAGCAAGGGCCCAGATTTTAAGTGTTATTTTTCTTTTAAGTATTATTTTTGGAAGGGGTAGAAATTAGAATTTTTATTATATTTTGACAAGTGTTAGTATGTATTCACAATAATGTTAGTATGTATTCAAGTTCAATTTTGTGCATAATCTTTATTTATCCACTTGGCAGGACACATAAAAACTACTGTGAAATTTAGAGATGAATGTTTATCTGGCATACTGTAGCAAGGCAAAAAGGTAGAAAAATCCAAAGAGAACACATGGATTTTAGGGTAAACAAGCTGAGCATGTATAGTCAGGGTACTACCTGACTATCCTCGAGTCCTCGGAGCATGACTTTCTGAGCCTGTAGAACTGGTTAGCACCCAGGACTTGCTAATAGTGCAATGAGATGATGGTTCTCAGTGGAGCTAGCACAGTTGCTGAAAATTGTCACCCTTTAGAAATGTGAGCTTCCACCTGTGTGCCTACCTGTCCTGTCTACTTTTCATTGGAGAATTTTAGTAGTTTTAGTACAGTGCAAATCAACCTTCACTGTCTAAGGCAGAAGATGATAAAGTAGACTATAATAAAGAAGGAGAAGAAAGGGAAATCTACTCATTGAAACTCTACCATTTGCCTCACTCTTGCCATGGGCTAACCACCAGAAATGCAAAGTTTATCCTCGCACTTAAGTTCCCTGTTACATAATGTCTGTCCAGCACATTCTGGAATCCCCAGGAGGCCAGATGGTGTAGCACCTCTGCACAGACCCGTCTGTCGTCTGGTGACTTTTTACGTTTTCTTCTCCTGGGTCTGAGCCCAGAGTGACCTCTATGAAATAGATTGTGGAAACGTACCTCCTGTTCAACTCTGAACATTGTTTTTCAATTTTTTTTTTATTTTGTGGTTCCTTTAATCATTCAGTTTTTCATTTTCCACTTTATCATGACTATAATATCAATGTGTTTATTATAGAAAACCATAATTTGAAATGTTAAAATTACTCATATCTAAGACTTAGACATTTGGCAGTGTCTATGAATGTATGTGATATATATATGTCTGTGTTCTCTCAATCTAAGAATACTGTGCCACATCATGATTATATATTTAATACAGAAAAAGAGTACACTTCCTTTTATTAAAAAAATATGTACTTTAAAGTTACGCATTAACATTCTTGTTCTATCACTTTCTTCCTATGCAACTTTGAAAAAATTGTCTAATAAATCTAAGCCAAACTTTTAAGGATGGCAATTTTATAGCTGAACACATTTTATTGCTTCAAATTTTATTCTTTATTTTCATCTGTGGTTTATCTCAATTGGTTGAATGCCCATATCCTTTGCTCTTTTTCATCATCGTGATATTTTATCATTGTTTATATAACTTTTTATTATTAATTTAAAAATCTTTTGGGGAAATATTTACCACTTTTTTATTTTTCTTTGAGCCTTTCTCTTTCTCTGTTTTGAGCTTGGATCAGAAAAAAAACATTCTACCATAAAATGTTTAACAAATCTACCCAAAATGCATGCTACTAAGTCTTATATATCCAGCACTTATTTTGTTTTAGCAAAATGTTCTGCCCATAAATCTCAGAGACTTCTTGAAAAGGCACCAAGTAGAACTTCCTAGACCATCTTATATATGGTAGTTATTTCCCTTTCTACGTAGAAGACAGTACATCCTAAAATGTGCAGAAGGAGGTTGAATAGAGGAATAGATGTGTCAAAGTACATCGCCTGTGATCATCATTTTGTTTTTAATAAATTTCCTGTTCATTATATCTGCTTCGTGAATATATTTAGGCCAAGTATCTTCATATTTATGTAGCCATGTATTATTCTTATCCATCAAAACAAATAAGATTTATTATATCCATGAGGGAAAACAATATTTTTTTGTTTTAAATTTATGTATCTGAATTGTATTCTTCGAAAATAAATGATGTGTATGTCATTCTGTCATGTAAATACTGCTCAGGGCCTTGATTAGTCTCCAAAATAAGAAACTGGTGGTCTATTAGTTTCTTATGCAAGAACTCTACTTTTAGGGGCTGGGGATTTAGCTCAGTGGTTAGAGTGGTTGTCTAGCAAGCACAAGGCCCTAAATTTGATCCCTGGCACCAAACAACAACAACAACAACAAACAAACAAACAAATAAACAAAAACTCTACAATTTTCTCTCTTTCATACTTTTGAATTAATAAACATATATCAAGAAATTGCTGAAAAGGCAAGAGAGAGAGAAAGAGGGAGAGTCACACACACACACACACAGAAAAAGAGAAAGACATTGTTACAGCCAAGGGAAAAAATGAAATAGAATTAGACTATAGGAAGTCTACAGTAAACACACATACATATACACAAAGAAGTAAGTGTCACAGTAGAAGTAAAATGAGAAATCAAAAGAAAAAGAAATGCCTCTGTGAACTTGCCTTTTCCTTTGCTGTCTGACTGAACATTTGGTGATTCATTCCCTTTCATATGTGTACCAGAGAAATGGGCATATATAAGGCCAGCATTCTTGTGGCCCTCTCAGGTCTCATTACCAAATGAACTGCTCCTGTAGCCTGTCAGAGACGTTCTAACTACATAAATACTTAATGGACTTTCCAGAATTGTGTGTCTACCTTGTGAGTCCCAGTAGAGATCATGCATACACACAGGTTTTGAGATACCAAATCAGAAACATGGAATGAAATAGAGCAAAGCTCTGATTATGGAATTCATGGACCTGGAATTTAGATCTGGTTTTCCCATTTCCTATTTATACAATGCTTGTGAAATTCCTTAATTTATTTTGATTCTCTGTTTCCCATGTTTTAAAAGAGAGGAGGAACACTAAACTCTTCTGGGTGACCAAAAGGATCATATATAACAATGTTTCGAAGCATTACAGAGGGACAAGAGAAATAAGAAATGGAAGGAAAACGTGGAAACAAAGCTTTTGTAAATAGGGAGGGAAGAGGGGGTGAGGGGAGGGGAATGGGAAAAAAAGAAGCAACAAGGTATATCATGTACAGGTACAAATCCCCAGTGATGAATGTTATCAATATGTATATTGAAAATGTACCATTAAAATAAAATTTAAAAAAATTAACTTTTTCCTAAGATATATTGACAATGAATTAACAACGTGTTATATATGTACGTGTGTGTATGTATACACATATTAGCATATATATGCTGATTGCCTAAATTTATTGATTTGAATCTACTTTTAATTACAGATAACCCAGTAAGCCATTGGACTATGCATTTAGGTGGAGAAGAGTTTCTGTTTAAATTACTACTTCCATGCCTTGTAGCCTCGCATCCCATAGTGCTCGGAATATTTGCCTGCTGTAAGTGTTCCATAGTGTTGTCTGAAGGAATAGTGAGTCTGTTAATCTATGAATGAGTGAAGTCATTTGCAGAACCTGAAATAAAAAGATATGTGAATTGTTTCTTTTCTTTCTTAAACTAGGACCTTATGCCAAACCATGTACGTGATAAGGCGTTAATATCTGATATATATCAGCTGCTCCTAGAACTTGGAAAACTGCCTGATCAAAAAATCAGCAAAGCTAGAAATCTAGGAAGACAGTAGAGCTGTAAGCAGCAACAAATCAACCTCTTCCACATTCAGAATCCAGACCATGTAAAGTGACAAGCTGGGGAAGGAAAGGAGGGAGATGGGATCCACAGGACCCAGGAAGGATCTAAAGGAAATATTAGAGCCCATAGAGAATGTGAAGAGACAAACCTCAACACAGAAAAAGGAATGGGCAACCTACACTTTTTCCCTGGATCCCAGGCTTATGGCATGAGAGAAGAATTGAATTTACAGAGACACAATAAAAGCAGTTGACTCAGAGGCCTCCATGGAGAAAGACACCAGTAGGACACAGCAGTGAATGCTGGGCACTACAACAGGTAGTGGGTGACTCCAGTCCAAGTGACTTCTGTGTCCCCTGGACATGGTGCTTGGCCAGATGCCAGTTTAGAGAAGGCCCAACCGAACCTAGGACTCAGAGCAGCCATGCATCGGCTTCACCTCTGAGTTCCCAGTGGGTGTTTGTTTGTTTTTGTTTTTTTTTTTGGTTTTTTGAGAAAAGGTCTAGCTATGTAGATCAGACTGGTTTTGAACTCACTATGTAGATTAAGCTGGCCTTGAACTTGCAATGATCCAACTGCCTTAGACTCCCAAGTGCTGGGATCATACTTGTGTGCCACTGTGCCCAGACTCAAGGCTCCCAGTTTTGTAATCCCATAGTGACTAGGCAAGGAAAACCTGCAAGAGAAATCTGGGGTCAAGGAGCTGTGCTCAGGCCAGCAAGAAACATCCAGAGCATTGTAGGCTGAATAATGAGGGCTTTGCTGATTTTGTTATAACCTCTTCAATGAAGTGATACCAGTTACTTACACCATTCTTTAACTCATACACTGCATATAGTATGCTTTTTCAGGAAGTAAAACAAATTTTCTTAGGAAGACAGGCTTTGAATATATTCAGAAAATACATCTAACTGTTTTTAAGTTGATTTAGGTATGATGGCTGGTTATATTACACAATTTTTGAGTAAAAAAATGTTCAGCATCTTAGTATACTTGTATTTTTTTAATTGTATTCACCAAGTGTACATTTTGAAATTTAATTTGTTTTTGTTTCTCATGGTGTAGTCCCATGTAGCTTTGCAAAATTAGTGCCTTTGTCTCATTATATCACTCCTTAAGTCACGTGTTGGTTTCCTGACTGACCTCTGAAATTGCTGGTCAGCTTTACCTGTCAGTTACCAGTGATGGAAAGCATGCGGGATATGCTAAATTAAAAATAACATGAAATTTAATTGAAATAGGGTTTATGGCTCTTTTTCAGATCTTGTTTCTTTAAGAAAAAAAATTACAATTTAGAAGGAAAGTTTTTTTGTTTTGTTTTGTTTTGTCTTTTTTTAAGAAGTAAGTTTTTATGGATTACACTGGAAGCTGTTTTAAACAGAAATAGTGTTTGAATAACGCTATGACTTCCTCATTAACTACGTGTGTGACCAGCATAGCTCAGAAAACAGATCTGGGGCTCAGTTTCCCTAGACGACTTTAGCAGAATGAAATGAGATCACTGTTTAAGGCATCTATGGCTTTAAAATTAGATAGTCCTCAACAGAGTAAGGAAACATTTTGAATGTGATCAATTGCTAAAAGTTGACAGCAGCTACACTGAGAATAAAAGAATAATAGATTTCTGCAAAATTGTTTTCCCAGAGCAGAACTATGGAGCAGACAAGGGTGGCACAAAAGAGGACCTCTCAAAACAGATTCAGCCCAGACTCTGTTGCTGCTCTGAGCTAAGCTAAACCCTCATTAGGGAAGCAGCATCGTTAAAATTCTTCCCCTTCCACATGTAGTGCAGCTCAAGAGATACCCAAGAGCTGTGGCTGGTTTCCATCACCAGTCAAACCGCTGCCGGCAGCTGACTCTCAGGATTGGCCGTGTCTCCCCAGGGACTCTCTCACCTGCCAGATTATTAGGAGACAGTCGTGGAAATGGGCATCAAGCACTTAACTGGCGGAGAAGTGTTCCCCAGCCAGCACACTGCTTCTTAAACTATCATGAATCCTTTTTGGATGGCTGGTTTAGGAGCACAAGACCTATGATTTTTATTTATGATCCCAAATTTGATATATATTTGGCTTTGTGAAAATTACTTCACTGTGTCTATCTCTCAGATGAGAATAAAGGTCTCAGAGTGTTGTGCTGATAAAAACAGAGCAGATGCAAAAGCTTTTGTAAAATTCAGCTTTGAGTGTATATCATTTACACACACACACACACACACACACACACACTCAACTAACGAGTTTTGGCAAAGTTTGCTATTTTTCCCTCGTGATTCTCTGGTACATGTAATCTGTATGTTATAGACAAAGGAGGTTTTCTTTCCACTCTAATCTATTCTCACTTTTACAACTATATATGGGACTTCACGAGGAGAATGCACCTTATGTTTCCTTTTTCTACACTTCCGTTAGCAACTCAGTGCTCTTTTCAACTGTTCCAGTCCTTGCACAGCCTCCACCCTTCCCTGTTTATGGAAATGCAATTTTTAACCTTATTCAAATCTCTGTTCAGCACTTCCCTTGAAAGTCACCCACTATCTCAATACAGCACAAACCTTTCTTCTCTTATTTTGGAGTTTATTTTCTTTTAAACTATTTGCTCACTTATATGTGGGCAAATTTGGAACACATTCAGTGGGAGTCAACAATTATGACACTTGTGTGAAATATTCTGAGAAACTGAAAGGGAAATTTTCATGGCTCTTACCCCACCTCTGGTTTACAGACTGACAAAGTGGAGAAGACATGCAATGAACAACTGCAATTCAAATTCGAGATTAAAAACAATATTGTTTATTGGCAATTAATTATTGTTGGATGCTAATGAAAGAGAGGGAGTCTCGTGGCAGAAATGGAAGTGGTGGTGAAGAGACTCTAGTTTCCCTGTCTCCAACTTCAGTCAGTCTGACCTCTTTGTGTTTGCTTTCTTGATCTAGCTGTTTGTCAGCCTCCCAGAATGTCACTTGATCCACAGAAAGCTCATCTATACCCACTACATCTATTACTTGCATGAGTTCATGATTGGCAACTGCACTATCACACTTCTAGAATTGAATTCTAAATTATAACCTTAGATGTATTTGTCTCATTTACTAAACACCTCACTGTGTATTAGACCCTCGGACACATCTGTATTAGTGTGTTCAATGCTCATTTTATGTTCCCACAGTACATGCTACTTTCTTGTTACCTGTTTTGATCATTAAACTCCCTTTAATTCTACCAGATATACGGGTGCTCTATCAGGCTTCTGCCATTAACCTCCACATGTAACCGGTAATTAGCCTCCATTGATTTTTTTCTGCTCGGTAAACCGCAGTCTCTCTCATATGTATCCCTATCCATGAGGCTTAGCTAGGAACACCCATTTCTGTAAGTTACACAATACGCTGTGATTGCCCTCTGTCACAAATGTTACTGTTCTTGAATCCATCCAGCACATTGATGGCACAGACTTACAGTTAACTGCATGTATGATTAAACTATTTTCATGTTTAATAATTTCAAAGACTCCCATTGCTTTCAGAAACAACCAAAAGACACAGTTTCCACTCTTTTAGCTATCATTGGTTCCTGACAGAAGCATAAGGAGTATCCTAAAGCTATTACACCTCCAAAGCACAGGGGTGTTTGCTTACAAGTTTGTGTTGTATCTTTTGTGTCTGAAATCTCATCATCCCTCACTCAAAGGATGAAATAATTTCTTTCAGTGTGCAGCACAAAAGATCTTGTGAAAGCTAGTCTTATTCCCAAGCAAATCTGAACATCTTCACATTACTGTTTACAAATGTATTTTTGGATTTGGGGCTTTAGCTCAAGTGGTAGAGCACTTGTCTAGCTAAGCATAAGGCCCTGCGTTCGATCCCCAGCACCAAAAAACAAAACGAAAACAACGTATTTTTGTAGTGAATGATGTTAATAGTCACATTGTATTTGTTTTACTAATTAAAGTTTTATAACATGCAATTAACGACAAGAAGTTATCTTTATTCATTTCTTAAAAAATTTTAGTACCAAGCACAATATTGTTATAGAGAAGTGGCTCAAAAATACGTTGTTGTTTGTCTTGAATGACTTCAACAAGTATAAGAGATGAAATCTTCAGAACCGTCCCCCAAAACAGCATGAACAAAGGCAAAAGCAAATTGTTTCAAGTAGCATGAGGGAAGTTGCTTTGTCGGATCTTTCAGAATAAATGGTCATATGTAATTTTTACTATCTAGAGGACATGTAGAAACACAAAAATAATGTTGTATTATTGATATTTAAAAATATAAATGTGTTATTGTAGTAAAGGAGTAAAGTTGAAATTTGGATATCTTCTCAATAAGCTGTTATGCAATATCATTTATGATCCACTAAATTCATAATTAACTCACTCAATACCATTTCAATTTTAGAAGCCAGTAATGTAGAACCATATACTTATATCGAGCTAAATTGAAACCATGAAGACGTTTTCCAGAAATTCTCCCTTGTTTTAAATAGAACTGACTTAAAATAAACTAAAGAAATGAAAACCCCTTAAAGTAAGTGGGATTTAATCAAAGCCGGTTAATGTATCTCAGTTCACAGCAGTGTATTTAAAGAGGCTTCCGACTCCACATTAAAATTAAAGAAACATTTAAGGTCAACAGGTTAAATTTTTGCAGTTAATTTACTCTGCTAATTAAGTCTATTCTTCTAAATTGATGGCAATTTAACAAGAAGACAAACTCTGCTGAATTATTTGCTTTGTTACTGTGTTATCTCACTAACAACTCTGATCCAGGAGCCTCAGGTAAAATACTACCTTTCTGAAACTATAGTTCTATAGTTCTATTGCTGTAACTGAAAGACAAACGCGTGCCAACACAGAGCTTCGCCATTTGTCTCTTCTAATGTGCGTGTG
>PVJO010030265.1:0-15732 GCA_004026905.1 Hystrix cristata | reverse complement strand
TTCACAAATATGCTTACAGAAATTATTGAATAAAACTTCCCAAATATAAAAAAGACCTGAAAATGCAAGTAAGTGATGCTTATAGGACCCCAAACAACTACAGTGAAAGAAGATGTTCACCAAGGCATATTCTTATAAAACTCACAGATTGCCAGCAAAAAAATAGAATCTTAAAAGCAGTCAGAGAAAAACAAAAAAATCACATGTAAATTCAAACCAATTAGAATCACAGCAGATCTCTCGGCACAAACTCTGAAGGCCAGAAGATCTTGGAGCGAAGTATTTCAAGCCCTACAGGTGAATAACTTCCAATCCAGGCTAATGTAGCCAGCAAAATTATCCTTTAAAATTGATGGAGAAATTAGATATTTCCATGAAAAAGACCAGCTCAGAAGATATATGAGAGCTAAACCAGCTCCAGAGAAACTACTCAAGAATATCCTAAGACAGAAATACAGTAGGTGATGCATCTGAAAACACTGAGGAAATCAGTGAGGTCAGGGGATAAACAACAACAAAATACATCAGAAAAAGTAAAACAAGAAACCAGCAGACAAAGAAGATAATGATGGCAAATAACCAACTTATCTCAGTAATATCTATTAATGTAAATGGCTTCAAATCTCCAATCAAAAGACACAGAGTGGCAGAATGGATCAAAAAACAGAACCCTATAATCTGTTGCATTCAAGAAACACATCTAATCCAAAAAGATATTCATAGACTTAAAATTAAAGGATGGAAAACAGTATTTCATGCACTGGGACCTAGAAAACAAGCAGCAGTAGCAATTTTAATATCAGACACAGGAAACTTCAAGTTAAAACAGATTAGAAGAGACAAAAAAGGTCACTACTTACTAGTTAAAGGACCAATACAACAAGAAGAGATAACTTTGATAAACATTTATGCACCAAATACTGGAGCACCTACCTTCATAAAACAAAATCTGCGAAAATTAAAAGATCAAGTAAGTATTAACACAATTATTTTAGGGGATTTTAACACCCCACTGTTGCAAACAGACAGATCAACTAAACAAAAAATCAACAGAGAAACTTCAGAACTGATGCACACTCTTGAACATGTGGATCTAATAGATATATACAGAGTATTCCACCCCTCCACAGCAGAATACACATTCTTTTCAGCAGCACATGGTACTTACTCCAAAATAGATCACATACTAGTTCACAAGGCTGGCTAAAGTAAATATTAAAAAAAATGAAATTATCCAAAGCATATTATCTGATCACAGTGCGATGAAAATAGAAATCAATGAAAGAAAAGTCAGAAAAGGGAAATGCTCATGGCAACTTAACAACATACTCCTAAACAACCAATGGATCACAGAAGAAATCAAAGAAGAAATTTAAAAATTCCTGGAAGATAATGATAATGACCACACAATTCAAAGAAACCTTTGGGACACATTGAAAGCAGTCCTAAGAGGAAAATCTATTGCAATTAATGCACACATCAGGAAAGCAGAACAAGCCCAAATAAACCGCCTTATGAACAGTCTTGAGATACTACAGAAAAAACAACAAACCAGCTCCGAACCAAAACTAAGGAGGGAAATCATAAAGATGAGAGCAGAAATTGATGAAATTGAAGTTAAGAACTACTCAACAAATAAATCAAGCAAAGAGTTGGTTCTTTGAAAGAATAAATAAAATAGACAAACTGCTAGCAAGACTTCCTAAGAAAAAGAGCGAAAAGACCCATATAAATGCAATTAGAAATGACAAAAGTGAAATCACAACAGAAGTTGTCAAAATCCAGAAGGTAGTAACTATTTTGAAAAATTATATTCCAACAAACTAGTAAATACAGAAGAAATGGACAGATTCCTAGACACAAACGAACCACCAAAACTGACACAAGAAGACATTAATATACTCAACAACCCAATCACAAGCAAAGAAATTGACTTAGCAATAAAGAATCTGGAAACTAAAAAAAGTCCAGGACCAGATGGATTCACAGCCTAATTCTATAAAACTTTTAGAGAAATTATATCACTAATACTCCTCAGGTTGTTCAAGGAAATTGAAAGGGATAGAGTGCTTCCGAACTCATTCATGGAAGCCAATATTACCCTGATCCCAAAACCAGACAAAGATGCAATTAAAAAAGAAAACTAATGAACATAGATGCAAAAATCCTCAACAAGGTATTCTTTTTTGTTGTTGTTGTTTTTGTTTTTAATTTTTAATATTTTATTTGTACTTGTTTGCAGTATATATTTTTATTTTTTTTTTATTTTTTTTTATTTATTTTAAACCAAGAGCATGTATTGGTACATTCTACATACATTGGTCACAAAGAATACAACATATTATTAAAAAGCTGATACATCATTGATGAAGTAGGTTTCATCCCAGAGATGCAAGGTTCAACATACAAAAGACTATAAATGTAATTTACCACATAAATAGGAGCAAGGTCAAAAGCCACATGATCACATCAATTGATGCAGAAAAGGCCTTTGACAAAATCCAACACACCTTCCTGATAAAAACCCTGAAAAAAATAGGCATAGAAGGACCGTACCTGAATATGATAAAGGCTATCTATGACAGACCAACAGCCAGCATCATACTAAATGGGGGAAACCTGAAAGCATTCCCTCTGAAATCAGGAACTAGGCAAGGATGTCCACTATCACTTCTGTTATTTAACATAGTACTTGAAACCTTAGCCAGAGCAAATAGGCAAGGAGAAGAAATAAAAGGAATATGTATAGGACAGGAAGAACTCAAATTATCACTGTTTGCAGATGACATGTTACTCTACATTGAAGACCCAAAGAGCTCCACCAAAAAGCTCCTAGAATTAATGACCAACTTCAGCAAAGTAGCAGGATATAAGATCAACTTGCAAAAATCATTAGCATTTGTGTATACCATCAATGAACAGGATGAGAAGGAAATTATGTAAACAATACCATTCACAGTTGCTTCAACAAAAATGAAATACTGAGTAATTAACTTGACTAAAGAAGTGAAAGACCTCTACAAAGAAAACTATAGCACTCTGAAAAAAGAGATCAAAGAGGATACCAGAAAATGGAAAGATGACCCTTGCTCCTGGTTAGATAGAATCAATATTGTTAAAATGGCCATACTTCTAAAACTGTTATACAGATTCAGCACAGTTCCAATCAAAACACCAACAGCATACTTCACATATTTACAAAAAACAATCCTAGAATTTGTATGGAAATGGAAGAAGCCTCGAATAGCAAAAGCAGTACTGAGGAATAAAACCAAAGCAGGCGGCATAGCAATCCCAGACTTCAAACTATACTACACAGCAATAGTAATAAAAACGGCTTGATACTGGAATAGATAGACACGTAGACCAATGGAACAGAATCGAGGACACAGAAACTTCTCCAGGCATATTCAAATATATGATCTTTGACAAAGGATCCAAATACATACATTGGAGGAGAGATAGCCTATTCAACAACTGATGTTGTGAAAACTGGTTGTCAGTTTGTAGAAGAGTGAAATTGGACCTATATCTTTCACCATATACTAAATTAAAATCAAAACGGATCTAAACATCAAGACAGAAACATTAAACCTTCTGGAAGACAGAATAGGTAAAACAGTTGAAGACATAGGAGTAGGAAAGGACTTCCTAAACAGAACCTCAGTCACACAGGAAACAACAAGAATCAACAAATGGGAGTACATTAGACTAAAGAGGTTCTGCACAGCAAAAGAGTCAGTTAGGAGGTTGAAGAGAAAAGCTACAGAATGGGAAAAAATCTTTGCTAGCTACTCCTCAGACAGAAGACTAACATCTAGAATATACAAAGAACTCAAAAAAATTAAACTACCTAAAATCAATGACCCACTCAAGAAATGGGCCAGAGAAATGAACAGATACTTCACAGTGGAGGAAATACAAGTGGCCAATAAACACAAAAAAAGTTCAACATCTAATGGCTATTAGAGAAATACAAATTAAAACAACTCTAAGATTCCACCTTACCCCAGAATGAATAGCAATCATTAAAAAGTCAAACAATAACAAATGTTGGTGGGGCTGTGGTGAAAAGGGAACCCTCCTACACTGTTGGTGGGAAGGCAAACTAGTACAACCATTATGGAAATCAGTATGGAGATTTCTCAAGAGTCTTAAAGTAGAAATCCCATACGACCCAGCCATTCCCCTACTAGGTATCTTTCCTGAAGAGCTAGAGACATCATACTACAGAGATATTTGCACAACAATGTTTATAGCAGCACAATTTGTAATAGCTGAATTCTGGAAGAAACCCATATACCCATCAATGGATAGCTGGATAAACAAAATGTGATATCTATACATAGTCGAATACTATTCAGCTATAAAGAATGACAAACTAGAGTCATTTGTAGGAAAATGGATGGACCTGGAAAATATAATGTTGAGTGAAATAAACCAGTCTCACAAGCTGGAATATCACATGGTATCCCTCATTTAGTGAGGTAAAATACAAACAAAAGAAAAGGGTAAACAATGGATACAAAAAGACAAGTGATAGATATAAGCTAATAGACAAAGGGTTCAAGGGAACAAGAAGAGGGCAAAGGGGGAGGGGAATGGGAATCCAGAGGAATAATGATATCTTAAAAGTAAGAAGCTGGGCTGGGGATTTATCTCAGTGGTTAGAGTGCCTGCTTCAAAAGCACAAGGCCCTGTGTTCAACCCCAGCACCAAAAAAAAAAAAAAAAAAAAAAAAAAAAAAAGTAAGAAGCTAATAACCCAAACTTAAATTAATGACACGTACACTGGATGCTATATAAACTTTATATAGGTGTGACTTACTGCTGTATGTACGTGGTTGTTTACATTGCTCACTGTCATAAGCAAAAGATACACTTAATTGTGGTCTGTAAGCTTGTGTAATTGCCTGTAAGTTTGTGTAATTTTGGACAAATTTTAATAAAAATTTTAAAAAATAAAAAAATAAAATCTCATCCCCCTGGTATTCTGTTAGGGATATTCATTAGCTTCCTGGTATCAACAGGTACCACCCTCCAGCAATAGAAATGTTAAAACAACCTTGGCTGGGTATATTGGACAATCACTGTGAATAGGGCTTTTTTGACTGAGCAAACTCTGCATCAAGTAAAAAAAAAAAAAAAAAAAGTGACTGTGCACTCCAAAAATGGAGTTTCTCATAGAACTACCTGACACATTAAATAGCCTGGGGATTCTTAGGAGATCTTAGCCCACCCTGTTTCTTCTACTTGTTGCTAGGCTGCTGCTGGTTTTCGTAGTTGCCATAGTTGCAAGACTGCTCATTTTCAAGGAAACCACATAGATTAGGAATAGAGAATGAGCGTTTGTCTATTTAAAATACTGCGTAGTTTGCTTGTGTTACTGAGATTCAGACATTTTTTTCTTGAATAAATGCTGCTTGGATTGTTACAAGTATCTGGTTAATTTTAAGAGTTCATAATATTTTGATTTTAATGTTTTATTGGTGCTAGTACCAGTATTCTTCATGCTCTCATTCCAAAGCAGATTTGGGGAATTTTTTACTCAGCCGTTGCAGAAGTGAGCCCCTCCATCCCTTCATTTTAAACCTATTTGTGTCTTTATATTTAAAGGAGATTTCTTCTAGACCACATGTAGTTATAATTTGTGTGTTTTTAAAATATGATCTATCTCTGCCTTTTAACTGGTATATTTCCAGTGCTAATATTTAAAGTGATTTTATATAGTTTAATATCTACCACAATATAAACAGTTTTTCTAATCATCGTTTGGTTTTTTCATTCTTACATCTTTTGTACCTCCCTAGTTTTAATGTAGCCCTTTATTTTTCTTCCTACTTAGCCTATGGTTTTTCTTTGCTTTTTCATTTTTTAAATGGTTGCTATATAATTAACAATATTTTATTATTGTTATTAACAATATATTATTAAATAACCTAAGTTCACTCTGAATGATGTCAAACCATTTAACATATAGTGAAGGTAACTTTTAAAAGATTATTCCTAATTTCTTCCTTTTGTTCATTATTCCACCGATGTCTATCACCTGGTACATCATTTTTTTAAACCGCTTTAAAACATTATCTTTTATATCAATGAAGAATAATAAATTAAAATTTTATTATTTTCTTCATTTGTTCTTTTTCCAGTGTTTTTTCTTTGTGTAAATCCAGTTTGGCCAATATCATTTTATTTTACCAAAATAATTTCTTGTAAAATTTTTCTGAGTGGTTCTATATTCCCTAATTTTTTGTTTGTCTGTGAATCTTTGTTTCTCCTTCACTGTTATAATTTTTAATTAATTTTTAAATTTTGAAATTATTGTAAATTCATAAGCAGTTGTAGAAAATAATACAGAGAGTGTCCATGTACCTTTTTCTCACTATCCCCAGTGTACATCTTGCAGAAGTCTAGTACAACACCAAGCCACTGACCTTGACAGTCAGAATTCGGAATGTCCACATCATCGCAGAGGTCCTGGAGACAGATCCTGTACAGCCACCTTGGCTTTCCAACTCTTTTTAACCCTTGGCAACCAGTAATTTGTTCTTTATTTCTCCAAATTTTCCATTTTAAAGATATGTAAATGATATCATACAGAATGCAATTGTTTTAGATTTTTCTCAGTCTGCATAATTATCCTATGTGCATGCAATTTTTTGTGTGATTCCTCCCTTACTAAAGCATATTTTTATTGTGTTAGCTATTTGTGTAGCACAAGTGAATGAATTAAGGTCACGAATTTGATGGAGATGGTACAGACGAGGAGAGGAAAGATGTCCTGTGTTCCTGACCTCTCACATCTGGACATGGAAGGGGAAGGAGTGAGCTCTGGGCCTTAGGGTTGAGCAACCTAGTGCAAATTAATTCTACAGTGCTCTGTGTTTGCTTTAGCTTTTTTCTTTCATGTGCACAGTTCAGTTAAGGACTATGATTTTGTATCATAAATCTTTTTTGAAGGAAAGGGCAAATATTATGACATCCTTTTAGGAAACAAAATGAAAATGTTCTTTCTTTCAGTATTTATTACTCTAAATTCAACCTTGAATGTCCAGTTAACAAATTATATATTTGCTCCCTTTAAAAAAAAAAAAATCTTACGGTAGGGAAACCATTTTCTGTGCAACCTGTTTATTGCAAGTCACTGTGAAAATGAGTATAATTAGTTGTTGTTATTTTTAAGATTTTTGTCCAATTTGTTTTGCGTTAATCTTTTCAAGTCAAAGCAGAGTGAAAAGATACATAATCCCTTGAGAAAAAACAGCAAATGAGCCAATAAATGCATTATAAATCATACCTTACACATCTTTGCAATGTTTAGAAAAAGTTTTGCAGATAATAGTGTACACTTACAGGAGATTTGTGTTTACAATAATTCATGATTAAAGTATTCTCAGCGAAGTAACTACAACAAGCCCACCTTATCATTTTATGTTAATCCTACACTTCTCAAATTTGCTATTAATTAAGGCAAAAATTCTAGTTTGACAAAGTTAATAAAGTCGGTTGGAGGAAGGCCAACTTTTCTGTAGTTTAAAGATATTAGAGAGGGATTCCTAATTATCATGGGAATTGAATAGTTTATGGAGAAAATAGATTTTTTGAAAAAAGAAATTGATGTATATGCTAACATTAGAAAATAGTTTTTACCTGTGCTTAATATAGCAGAAAATTTTTTCCTTTATTTTTCAACATTTGTTTAGCGTTTAAATTACATTTGAGTAGATGCTTTAAATGCACACTTTAATAATTAATAGGGTCCTTATTTTTAAAAATAGATTCTGATTGGTGTATATAACCTGTGGCTGCTTTTAAAATGGAGAATTACGGAGGGAGCTGAAGATGTGAGTCCCAGCTGCTGAAGCTTGCTGACAGAATAAAATTATTTCTTCCCATGCTGTAATTTTGCACTCACATCTAGCTAAGGATGTCTTGTTTTCATCTTTCCAGCAAGTACTTTGGGGGGGGGGTGGAAAGAAGAAATGAGATACCAGGTTTTTTTTTTTTATATTCCTATTTTTTCCCAAATATTTTCAGTTAATTAATATTCATGTTTAGGAGGACTAATTTGCATAACGTGCTTAACCAGGCATCTGTGAAGTCTCTGATTTATTCTCAGAAATTACATTTTATATGGATAAGATATCTGAGGTGGATTCTTTCAAAAATATTAGTGCTCAGAGTCTTCTTTTTTGTTAATTTTAAAGGATTTATAGATTTTTTTGGTGATTATATGTGACTCAAATACTGTGTAACCTGTACTGCACCAAAGTTTCATTCTCAAGCAGCCTACCTACAGTTTATGGAGTACATATGTGAAATTATTATTTTAAAAGAAAGTAAAACCAACATTTCATTTCTCCCTTTGTCTCCCCTCAGGATAAATTTGTGGCCCAGGTCTGCCCTAAGTCCTCTCGACTTTCCCATTCTGTGTTTTTAGCTACCACCTCATCCTTCCTCCCATACATCAATGCCCTCTCAAGCCATCTCTGTGAATAGCTCACTCTTCATTCTGGTGAACGATGACTTTCTGAACAGCCCAGAAGGAATTTCATCTGAAGAACATTTCCTTCCAAGTCTAAAAGAGACCAGTATGTTTCCTCTTCCAATGCTTTGAGTGAGAGGAACTCGGTATTTACTTCGAACACAAATATTTAGAGATGGGGAGGGGGCTCAGTGGAAATTCAGGGAATGGAGAAACACTCTTTGGTACTAAGGAAGGGAGTTCTTCGTCCCTCACACCCACGACGACTCTGAATGCTTTGGCATGCTTTGCGTAGTATGAATTGCTTAGTGAGATGTTTGTGACGCATTCATCTGGCTTCATAGAGAGAACACTCTCATGAGGAGGCAGGTCGGGCATCAAAGAGTGATGAGCTGGTACTGCTCAGATGAGTGGCTTGGACATCCTCAAGTCCAGATTTCTTTGCTTTCAAATCATTTTCCTGACTCATGTTTTTCAAAAGCTTGGGCATCCTCTCCAATTGAACCCTCTCCACCTAGCATTTGGAAATAGATATCAAAGTTTTCAGAATGAAAGCAAATTCCTTTTTCTGGCTTCATTCATGACTTTTCTTTATCTTTGATTTCCTGCAACTGGAAAATGATATATCTGCATGTAATTTTTCTTGGCATTCATTCTACTTGGGGCTCTCTGAACTTCCTGCATGTTGGTGGTCTGTTTGAATATGGCTTCTCTCCACAATCCACGTTGGAGCTCATTCCCCCTTGAGAAGGTGGAAACTTCATCTGGCTGTAATGCTCAGAGGTGGGGCCTTTTGGAGTGATTAAGATTAGACAAAAGTCATCAGTATGGATCCTCCAAGATGGATTCTTTGTGATCTTAAGAAAAGGGATCGAGAAAGAGAACTGCCGAGTCAATTCTAGTAGAGAGCTTGGTGAGAAACAGAATGCAGCGTGCTGCCCTACACCCCTTTGGGTCCTCCAGCCCCCAGCCCAAAGTGATCTGGGAGGATACCAGGACAGGCCATGGCCAGTGACCCGAAGACCTGTGTAGCTCTTGCTGCAACTGCCCACTGGGTGGGCCCAAGCTTTGGCGCACTGGAGAAACTGCCCCTTCTCTACCCAGATGACCTGATGGCTAGGGCCATGTCTCTAAGCCTGTACCCCTCCAGCTGACGGGTCCTCGGGCCCAACCTGCCCCATCTAGCCAAGGTTCCCAGCAGGCCACTGGGACTGAGGTGCCTCTGAGTGGTGGTAGGCATGATATGGTGAAAAGAAAGACAACCTTCAGGATGCTGAGGAGGGCCATTACCTCAAGGGCTTGAGAAGCTGGGTCTAGGCAGCAGAGCTAGGCTACCACACACACACACACGCACACGCACACGCGCACACACACACACACACACACACACAGAGTTCCCTGTCTTAATTAATTTTGGAGAAATTCTTAGTCATTATTGTTTAAAGTATTTCTTCTTTTCTTTTCTCTTCTCATACTCCCATTGTATGTATATCTTCTGCAGATATCCAGTAGTTCCTGGATATTCTATTAGATTATTTATGTATTTTTATTTCTTTTTGTTTTTCCATTTTAAAATTTTCTATTGACATATGCTGAAGCTGAGATTTTTTCCCTCAGTTATACACTGTCTACTAATGAACCATTCAAAGGGCATTCATTTCTGTTTAAATTGTGTGTGTGTGTGTGTGTGTGTGTGTGCGCGCGTTTCTGTCTGGTTCTTTCTTGAAATTTCCATCTTTTGCCTGTAACGCCTCCTTGTTCTTACAATTTGCTCAGTAGAATCTTTAGCAAATAATCATAGTTGTTTTAAATTCCTTGTCTAATAATCCCAAACTCCTGCTGTACCTGAATCTGGTCCAGATGCTTGCTGCATCCCTTCACACTGTTTTTCTTCTCATTAGTATGCCTTGTAACATTTTCCTGATAGCCAGACATAAAATACCAGATAAAAGAAACTGGCAAATAGGCTTTTAGCAATGTGGTGATAAGGCGGAGAGAGGGAAACCTTCTCAAGTCTTGTGATTAGGAATCAATCTTTTTGTGAGCCTGTCACTCCGGGTTATAACCTTTGCATGAGCTTGGGGCACCCCTCTCAGGTGGGACAGAAAGGCTACAGCAGGCTTGAGTTGGATATTCCCCTTTCTCTCAAGTCAGGAGCACTCTTCTAAGACCCCAGCAGCTTAGGTTGTGCTCATTTTCTCCTGGAGGCCAGCTTTTATGGAAGAACAGTGCTCTGGCATATCTCTAAATGGTTCCCTTTCTCCTCCTATCTGAGGCATGAGGGGATTTCTCTCTAATATTCACTGTAAGAATGTGGCAGAACTTCTGGAGGCAAAACTCAAAAGGTTGAGGGCTCTCCAGTGATGGAGTCCCTTGGAATTTTTATCTTTCAGAACCTTCCACGCTCAGCCTCTGACAAGTCTACCAATTACAGTGCAGCTTTCTCTGCCCTAGCAGGGTCTCCTGCAGAGGGTCAAGTTTTTAAGTTTCTTCTCTGGTACATCATGATTCTCTGTATTTAAGAGTCAGTCTCTCCATTTGGGGAGGCAGAATTTTGTCCTGTGATTTCACTTCTCTTATGAACCCAACAAGAGTTGTTGATTTTCAGTTTTTTTCATCATTTTATTTTTGTTCACAATTATCTTTCTAGAAATGTACCTTAATTATAAGAGGTATGCATGGTTAAAGTCACTAACCACACACACACACACACGCGCACACACACACACACACACAAAATTGGAAATTACTTCTACATAGTATAAAACATGATTGTTAAATAAAATATTAACTCAGCCACTTAGAATTCTCTGAAGCAGTAGTTGTCAACTAGAGACAATATCGTTGGAAATATTTGGAAACAGTTTTGATTATCACCATTGGGAAAAGAGGTACCATTAGCATTTAGTGGGCAGAGCCAAAGAATGCTGCAGATCATCCTAAAATTGTGATTTCTGATCTCACTAGGAAGCTTCTTCTTAGTTCATGCTCTTCTTGACATGACATGTCATCGGACACACCAGCCCTCTGGAAACAGTCTCTTTCCTATATTTCCTCAATAATCTCTAGTTGGCTGATGCTCCAAAATCTACTTGTGCTGCACATGCTTACGTGTCTCTCTCAGGCCCCAAAGTGTTGGCCGAGTGCTGGCCGTGGTTTTATGCTGGGGGAGTAATGTCCATCTCATTGGCTGCTCCTCTTGTACAGTCTTCCATCACACAAGAATCACAGCCTGTCAGTTCTCTGGGCTCACTGGCCTTCACAGGTTGTCTCTCTTCTCTTTTGTGTTCATCTCCCTGCGTTCAGTTGGTCATGGGTATCCACAGTGTCTTTTCTGGGCCATCCATTCCTTCCTTTTTTGTGTTTATCTCCCAGTGAAGCTTCCTTGAATGCTCCTTTTCTACTGTCATTGTCATGTTTTCCAACAGTGTCTCTACCTCTGTACTCTCAGTACAAGATAGTCTTGAGTTGATGTGTTTGTTTTTCTTCTTCTCTGTGCCCTAGGACTGAGCAATAATTTTTTTCAAGCCCAGCAGACACTCGCCACTGAAGCATTGTGTCTGATGGGCTGGATGTAGGTTTGACCAACAGCAGTCATGGGTTAACTTAACTGCTTCCCCTTTCCTGTGTGTCTTCCCTTGGCTGCTTCTGTAGTTTCCCTGAACCTCAGGTCTTGCCTACACACTCAGCCAATTTCCTGTGGAGCTTTCAAGAAGATTAGACAATATGGCAAGTAGGAAAGGTCTTTTATGCTCCAAATGCTCAAGCAATGAACTGGGTGCCCTCTGTCCTCCTTTCTGCTGTTCTTGTATCTTAGTTACTTTCTCACTGCAGGGACAAAATGCTTAACATTCAAAAGTTAAAGGAGGAAAGGGTTTTTTTTTTTTTTGAGCTCTCAGTTTGTAGATGTTTCAGTCCATAGTTGGCTGACTCCTAGGCAGGGCAGCACCACAGAGGGGCATCCCAGAGGAGAAAGAGCTCTTGGCATGGTGGTGGAACTAGCTTCCACAGTGACAGCCTCCTATAGCCCCCAGGTGCACTCTGATGGTCCCCGCTGTGAGACTGTTCACCTGCACATCACAGTGAGCACCAAAGATTTCCACATCCCCAATTAGCTGTCAGAGGAAAAGTATATTCAGAATAAGTGAGTAAACACATGAATAATAATTTTTAGGAACATGGTTCTTACCAAAAATAAAATATTTTCTTTTTCAACATACTGGGAAGGTGACTATCCTGGAGCAATTATTGCACTGGTAGCACTAATTTAAACCAAGTTTCACTACACTGTCTATTTATATTTTATATATAATCAAACCATTTAAGTCTGAACCCCTGGTCTGCAGAAATAGATGCCAGGGCTCAGGCAGTGGTTGCCATGGCAACTCAGGACTTTACCAGAAGCTGGGTGGGCCAGCAGGTCAGGTCCAAGGCATTACTGCAGGAAATTCTACTGAAATGAAGATTACACTGCAGTCCCAATTCCAAACACAAAGATACTGTACCTTTCATGACACATATATATGTCATTATACTATAATTAGTTTTCAACCTCCGCATCAGTACAGGGAGTATTCATCTTTGAAAATGAAGAATGGCTCATTCAGTCATTGGCTGCTTTGCTTTCTGTCTAAACATGAAGTGCCTTGGCACTCTCTGCTTCTTTCAGCTCTGGCCTGAAGCTGCCTCTGTGCCTTTTCGGTGATTCTGACACTTGGCTAGTGTCCAGCTTTCCAGAGCCTCGCACCATCACACTACTAAGTCCACCCACTCATTCCTCAAGCCTGTTGATGTGCTGACCTTTGGTTCTTCTAACTGGTTTTTCTGCTCTGTACACTATCCTCTTTGAGCTTTCTCAGTTGTCTAGTATAATAATTTTCTGCTAAACTGATGAACCTTAAGGAGTAAATGGTGCATCTTGACTTGCCCCCTTCACCTGTGGAGCCCAGAGTTCTGTGCACTTGCAAAAGAAGGAATCCAGCTTGCTGCCCTCAAAAAGTGGAACCTCCTGGTATCACTGTAAGCAAGGTGACAAAAAAGTTTGAAGTTGTTTGGAGTTTTGAATAGCCCCTTTGTAGCCAAATTATGGCTATATATAGGCAAAGTTGTCTCATTTACTTATACATAAGGCAAGCCTTGTTATTATTTGTACTAAAGGAGAAAATAGAAGGTTAAGTTAAGAAGAGATAGTTAGCAGGTAGGCAGCAAGGTTTCAGGCCCATTTCACACCCATGCGACGTAAGAGTGGTTCAGAAACCATGCTAAACTTTGATCACTGGCACTTCAAATTGCGATATGTCAGGTTATTTCAATTCTGACAAATAGGTTGGAAACTTGCTGACAAAAATTTATAGGAGAGACTTGAAGAACAAAGTGTTCTTGATGTATTTTAAAACACTCCAAGAGTCACATATTTTAAGCGTTTAATTTTTTTTTTAAGTTCCCAAGGATAATATGTTTTCCAATTAAACACTGGGGTGTTACCATTTTGGATATAAAAGCTGAGGGGATCAGGAATATCAAGTATCATTTTCTGACCCTGAAAGCTTTTGTTTTCACAAAAGAAATAACAATACGTTACTTTGACACAGTATCCTCTAAGTGGTAGATACTGTTTTGTAAATCCATCCCTTCCTTACTTAAGGGTCTTCCTTCCCTCACATCCTTTCTCTTTTCCTCTGAATACATTTCAAATTGAATTACTGAAGCAAAGTGAAAAGACAGAATTAAATGTAAAAAATAAGATAAATCTCATTTGTGAAGAATAGGAAATGGTTGCAATGGTAGCTCAGGGTTAGAGCAATTGCCTAGAATGTGTGTGACCTCCGAATCCAATCCCCAGCACCACAGAAAGGCAGGCAAAAGAAAAGTGAATGAAATGAGCAAGACATCAAAAGATGAATACTGTATCATCTCACTTATGTCTTTCTTATATGATATCTAAAAAAATCAAACTCGTAGAAACGGAGAGTAGAATAGTTATCAGGAACTGGAAGGAGGAAGAAATGCAGAGATGTTGGTCAGAAATACAGTGTTAGTTATAAAAATACAGTGTTAGTTATAAAAATACAGTGTTAGTCATACAGAGTTAAGGTACACCATGGTTACTCCAGCTAGCACTGTATACTCAAAATTTGTTAAGACTGGATTTTCAGTCTTATCAATATCATATATAAAAAGGTAAAACTATGTGAAGTAAAGGACATGTTAATTAGGTTATTTATACATATATCAAAATATCATATTATATGCCTTAACTATATACATGTTAATTTATCAGTTATATACTAGTAAACTTGGGAAAGTTATCAAATGAGGTCAGTGGTAAGAAATGGGTAATTATAAAAGATATGCAAGGATGATAATTTAATTATATTTATAGTTTCTCACATTTTCTTTGACAAGACTATATGACCAACACAAAATGAAATGTTTAGGTGTTAAAAGCAGTACCAAATAAATACATAAAAGAAGAAACAATTATGTGCAATAAGTAAATGTGCCGAGGGTCTCCTTGGTGTTTGACCTTCTCCTTTATGCCGTTTGCTCACATCTGCATGTTTCTGAGCTATTTTTTCCCATCTTAATTTAAAAAATAAGAACCTAGTCAGTATGAAAGATGTACTGCTATTAAGCAAATGTGTATGCTTTCTCAGGTGATTACTAAATTTGGGCTTGTTGTGTTTTAAAGTTACAATAAAAATGTAAAGATAAACTTTTATCCTTCTGTACATTGATTGTATCGTATATTTATATGTGACTCAAGGCAGTTCTGCATTCAGTGTGACCTAAGCAAGACAAATGCCAGACGCCAATGGTAGACTCTATCTATCTATCTGTCATCTATCTTGTGCATTCTAAGGACACTAAAATGCTCAGCGTGTCTAACTGTGTCCTCTCAAGTTCGCCTTTATCAGGCATTAAGTGTCCAGCATTGCAATCAACAATGTGACACAAATCAGTGACCTTAACAAGCAGGCCGGGCATGAGTTTAATCCGGTTTGGAGGGGCCTCAAGACCATGCCCCCACAAAGACAAAAATCACATGATCATCTCAATAGATGGAGAAAAAGCATTTGACAAAATCCAACACCCGTTCATGATAAAAACACTACAGAAATTAGGAATAGATGGTGTATATCTCAATCTGATAAAAGCCATATATGATAAACCAACGGCCAACATTACACTAAATGGCCAGAAACTAGAAGCTTTCACACTAAAATCTGGAACAAGACAAGGGTG
>PVJO010030264.1:0-15738 GCA_004026905.1 Hystrix cristata | reverse complement strand
GGGAATCTGGGCATGATCACCCTGACAGGTCTCAACCGGTCCCTTCACACCCCCATGTACTACTTCCTCAGCAACCTGTCACTCGTGGACCTCTGCTACTCTTCTGTCATCACCCCGAAAATGCTGGTCAACTTTGTGTCCCAGAAGAATGTCATCTCCTATGTGGGGTGCATTTCTCAGCTCTACTTCTTCCTTGTCTTTGTCATTGATGAGTGTTACATGCTCACAGTGATGGCCTATGACCGATATGTGGCCATCTGCTACCCTTTGCTTTACAATACCATCATGTCTCATGCTCTCTGCTCCCGGCTGGTGGCTCTGGTCTACACCATGGGCTTCATTGGCTCCACAATAGAGACTGGCCTCATGTTAAATCTGACCTACTGTGAGAGTTTCATCAGCCACTACTTCTGTGACATCCTCCCTCTCATGAAGCTCTCCTGCTCTAGCACCTATGATGTGCAGATGGCAGTCTTCTTCTTAGCGGGATTCAACATAGTACTCACCAGCATAGTTGTCCTTGTGTCCTATGCCTTTATCCTGTCCAGCATCCTCTGCATCAGCTCCACTGAGGGCAGGTCCAAGGCCTTCAGCACCTGCAGCTCCCACCTGGCAGCTGTGGGGCTGTTCTATGGATCCACTGCATTCATGTACTTAAAACCCTCCACAGCCAGTTCGCTGGCCCAGGAGAATGTGGCTTCTGTGTTCTATACCACGGTGATCCCCATGCTCAATCCCCCGATCTACAGCCTGAGGAACAAGGAGGTAAAGACAGCCCTGCAGAAAACACTGAGAAGAAAACTCTATTAGTGCAAATGTTATTGTTCTCTCTCAGCATAAAAGTAGGTTGTTGTAAATACTAGAAAGATCCCTTCTACATGTTGAACCAGTCACTTCTTGGTATGTTGGGTGCATGCCTTTGCCTTCTTTCGTTTTCCTTACCTCTCTTACTTCATTCTGATTACAACTAGCCAATTTCAAGTTCACTTTTCCTTGTGCTGGTTCCTGTATGTTCAGTCCTTTGATAAACTTTTACCTCCTTCATTCTAAATTAACAAGTTAATTTTAGTATTGTTTCGAAAGTCATTAATGTTGTTATTTCTTCCTTACTCCTGAGTGATATTATAAGACATTGCTTAGCTCCATTGTAATGTTCTGCATGTGAGAGTACACAATGCAAATAAAGGTGAACTTAAAAATCACCAAGGATTTTTAAATCACTTAAAAATATCCAATCCTTTCTCATTCAGATTCCTTTTCTGTTCCTATCCTCCCAATTATTCCTGCCAAAGAATTTCTACCAGATACTTTCATGTAATTTTCTTAGTAACAACGATAATGGTAACAGCAGTTAATGTGTTTCCGATGCTTTATCTGACCAATTGTTACAGCTTGTATCTAGATGTCCCCCCAAAGGCTCATGTGGTCATAGGCGGGACTTTTCGGAGGTGGCTCGATCTAGAGTGTGTGATGCTGTGCTTAAGGGTGTGATGCTGGGACTGATTCATGGAGGAATGCTGGGATTATGGGTGACCCACTCTGGGTGTGCATGCTACTCATTCTAATGGCGGGTAGTCTGGGTAGAATATAAGGGACAGAAAGAGGGCTGCTGTCATTGCTTGCTGCTTGTTGCTTGCTTCCTTGATACTTTGCTACTTCGCTGCTTTGCTGCCCTCCTGCCTTCTGCCTGCCATGAACTGTTTCTCCTCTGCGATCCCCCTCTGCTGTGCCCACCTGCCCTGGAGCCAGCCAACTATCAACTGAAACCTCTACAAACTCTGAGCTACAATAAACCTTTACTCCTTTAATTTTGGGTGTCAGGTATTTTTTCTCAGCAACAAGACAGCAATGAAACTCTCCTCAGTACTTTCTACTCTGTATCAATTAGACCTATAGTATCCCGACTACAAAGTCACGGAGACTTGGTTCAATAATCTGCTTAAAGTCACCCAGGTCGTAAATAAATAGCACAAGGGTCAAACCGGAGGTTTGGTGGCTCCAAAGCCCACACTCCGGGCTCTCACACCTTGCCTCTCCACTGTGGGCTAATAGCCCCTTTGAACAGTCTATTAGGGCTGACCTGGCTAGGCTGTTCCAATTTCAAATGCCTCCTGATAATAATTTTTCAAATTTCTTCCTTTTTTGTCATTTTCTGTAACCTCATTTTTTATGTTTCACAGCCTCAAGATGACTACAGAAAGTTCACATTAGAGTAGCTGACTTGTCCAGGTTTTCTGGCTCTTCATCAGTTTTAGCACTAACAGCCTCACATCCTAAAAAATCCCTCTGTCCCAGGAAACAGGATGATATATTGCTGCAAAGTATCTCATCTTGCCTAAACAACCACTCTACTTACAACTTTACTCAGTGAATCCGAAGGTCATGGGGTAAGATTTCTTCCACTTGTTTGTTTGTTTGTTTGTTTGTTTGTTTTTGTAGTACACGAGATTGAATTTAGGCCCTTCACATTAAGCTACATCCCCAACCCTTCTTAGTTAACTTTTTCTTTTACTTTCATTAGAACATGTTTGCAGTGCATAATGATTACATTCCCACAGGGAATTGGTACACATATGTAACACATTTTAATCCTTTTCCCCCTTCCCTTACCTTCTTATTTTTCCAGCATCAGATTCATGTATTTATCTTGTAAAACCTTATAAAGTTAATTATCATATATACAGATTAAAAACTAGATTAAGAGGCCAAAGAACATAAAAAATATATAAGACAATTGTACTGTCAGGGTGCACTTTTAGATACATTGTCTGCATTGGATTACAATAGCTTTATCTCTCTTTTTTTCCCTATTTATATATATATATATATATATATATATATATATATATAGAGAGAGAGAGAGAGAGAGAGAGAGAGAGAGAGAGAGAGATTTTCATATAAAAGAAACCCTGCAATATTTAAGCTTGTGTGTTTGAGTTACTTTACTTAACATTATGATCTCAAGGTACACCCATTTTCCAAGTTTGTCCTTTATGGCACAGTAGTACTCCATTGTGTATAAATACATTTTTTATTCATTCATGTGTCAGTGGACATATAGGCTGCTTCTAAGATTTAGCTATTATGAAATGTGCTGCTATAAACATGGCCATGCATACAACACTGTGATATGATGTCTTTAACTCTTTTGGGAAGATACCTAGAAGGGGAATAGCTGAGACAAATGGAATTCCTATTTTTATTTGTTTCAAAAATCTCCATACTAATTTCCACAGTGGTTGTATCAGTGTACAGTCTCACCAACAATGGAGCAGTGTTCTTTTCTCCCCACAGCCTCGCCAGCCTTTGTTATTGACTGATTTCTTGATGGTGGCCATTCTTTCTGGAATGAAATGGCATCTCAGTATTTTATTTTGAGACAAGGTTTCACTAAGTTGCTAAATTTCTCAGGCATGGCTCAAACTTCTTTTCTTCTTGCTTCCGTCTCTCAGAGTGCTGGGACTATATGAATGTGCCACCATGTCTGGCTCCCCACTTGTTTATAATGCTATCAAGGACTCATGTTTTAAACTAAACTGAGAATCTGCGAGAGTTTATGAATATCCTTTAATTTGGAAAAAGAAGTAACTAGTTGTCTCAGCAGAAAAGTATTTATGCAATACAGTTTTTAATTAATTTTATTGTTATATGTTTTGTGATATATACTAATTATATTTATATAGATATTATATATAATACCTTAATCATTTTTAATTCCCTCTCCCTCACCTCTTCCTCTTATTCTCCCCTCTTCTCCTGCTCCACTTCCCCATCTCCAAGAAGTCTAACTCCCTGTTTCCTGCCATATGTCCTTTATTTTACTCTTTATTTTTGTTGTGGATTTCTAATGAGTGAAACTATGTGATATTTAACCTCTATGTCTTATTTAATTAACTTAGCATTTGGTCTCAAAATCCATCCATTTTCCTACAAATGATTAAGAATTCATCCTTATTTATGACTGCATAATATTCCATTGTGTATACATACCACATTTGTTTTATCCATCCTTCAAATGGAATTTCTATTTTTAGTTGTTTGAAAAATCTCCATATTGATTCCCACTTGATTTTACTAGTTTACATTCCCACCAACAGTATAAAAGGTTTCCTTTTTCCTCACATTTTTGCCAGCATTTATTGTTTTTTACATTCTTGATTATAGCCATTCTTTCTGGGGTAAGATGGAATCTCAGCGTTGTTGTGATTTACATTTCCATAATGGTTCACAATGCTGAATGTTTTTGGATGTACCTATTGCTTGTTTGTACTTCTTTTGAGAAGTTTCTGTTCATATCATTTGCCCATTTTTTTGTTTGGGTCATTTGGGTTTTGTCTTCTTGTGTTTTGTTTTGTTCTGTTCTGTTTTCTTTTGTTTTGTTTTTTGCTTTTGGAATCTATTGTAACTTTTTCAAATCTTTAGATATTCTAGATATTAATTCTCTATCAAAAAAGTAGTTAGCAAAAAAATTTTCCCCTTCTGAGAGTTTTCTCTTTACCTATTGTTACCTTTGCTGTGCAGAAGCTTTTTAATTTAATATAATCTCATTTGTTGATTCTTGGTGTCATTTCTTCTGCTACTGGAGTTCTGTCAGAAAGTCCTTGGCTATGTTTACGTCTTTAGGTGGTTTTTTCTACTTTTTATCTTCCTGCAGTTTCAGTGTTTGTTTTAATATCTAGATCTTTGATCCATTTTGATTTTATTTTAGTGCAGTGTGAAATATATGGGTCTAATTTCATTCTTCAGCACCATTTGCTAAAGAGGTCTTTCCTCCAGAATATGTTTTTACCACTTTGTCAAAGATCAGAGAGTTAAAACTATTCAGGGATGTTTCTGTGTCTTCTATTTTATCTTATTGGCCTGCAAGTCTATTTCTGTGCCAATGCCATACTGTCGTTTACTAGTGCAGCTTCATAGTATGCCTTGCTATCAGTGATTGTAATCCTTCTGTTTGCTCTTTTTTGTTCAGATTGCTTTGACTATTCTGGGTCTCTTCTGGTTACACATAAACTTTAAGTTTTTTTATAGCTCTTGCAGAATGGTGTTAGTATTTCAATTGGAAATACTAATTTTCCTTTTTTACTTTTGCAGGGGCTCACGGCTAAGAGTCTGCACTGCATCTCAGAGTAGACTTTGGAGTTGGACCTTTCAGCCATGCTGGAACTGTCAAAATTTTGATGATTCTTAGAGATGGATTAAATGCATTTTATATAATGAGAGGGACATGAGTCTTGGGGGGCAGGGGTTGAATGTTATGGCTTAGATTTAAATTGTCCTTCAAATTTTTCATGCATATGGAAAGTGATTCAATCGGAGCACTGTACCATCAGTAGATTCATCCATTAATGAGTTCAGTAGCTAAGTGTGTTATTAGAAAGTAGGACCTCGTTGGAGGTGGATCACTGAGGGTGTGATCTGAAAGAATTTATCCTTGTCCCTGGCTCCTCCCTCCTCTCTCTCTGCTTCCTGGTTTCCGTGGGATGAGCAGCTGCCCTCTGCCCAGGCCCTTCCACAAGGTCATTTCTTCCTTGGAGCAAGCTGACCATGGACTGAAACTACAAGTCAAAATAAGACTCTGCTCTTTTAAATTGTGGGCATCAGGTATTTGGTTGCAGTGAGAAGGAGAGTGACTAAGACATGGGCCAACTCTTGCACATGTTGTGGTTTCGCTTCCCAGAATGGGTGCTGCAGGAGATGGAGTAAGAGTTCTGTCTATATACGGTCTGGCCATAGTCAAGGTCTATATACAGTATCTCCAAAGTCACACAGCGAAAAACTGATGCTTCTAATAGAACCAACCACCTAGTTAGTCTGTTGACTGCTGTTTTCAAAGTCTACGTCCTTTCTACTTTTGTATGTTGCCATTTATTCAGTCTTCCAAAAAGATATTATATATATATATATATGTAAGAGATTGGAGAAAGTAAAAAGCAGGCACATGGGAAGGATGACTTTTACCCCCAAATGCAGAGCAGCTTAGGAATAGGAGCTAAAGCTTCCACACTGGGAAAAAGAAGAAAATGTGGGTGTAACAAACCCATTCTCACTCTAAACCACAAAACAAGAGCCTTCAATACATTTAAGCAAATTCTATTCAAACTGCATACCAATTACCTGAAGTACAAGAAGGTGTAGTTGATACCTGGCTTCCCAGTATCAGAACCAGCTTCTCTGTCAGGAGAATGTCTCCTTGTTTGAGTCTTAGTTGAAACTTTCCCACTTGGCTGCTACCTGTACCAGACAAATGCTAGGTATATAACAAGACCAGAAGAAGATCTGAATGCATCCTCTGTCGCAGAGACAGAGGAACACTCAGCCACAGCCAGTTAGATGCTTCTACTCGAGACTGTACTTCTGAGCAAACAATGCAAAGAACCAAGGACGATTTGGAGTCCATAGCAGAAAAGACAAAGATGACAACCTCTAGCAACCAGATGTGTTGTATGTATGGTGGTATCAGGTGGGACTACTGGCAGTGTCTAGTGGCCAGTGTGTCTTAACCCAGTATATTCCTCACTTAATACTTTAGCTGTGACTCTAGCCATCTGGCTTCCCTTGTATCCTTATTATTTTCTAAATCTGATTTCCTAGACTTCTCTGCAATTCTGTGAATCATAACCTATCTTTCCAACAAACTCCTTTCCTGCTGAAGTTCACCAGAGTCAGAGTCTGTGCTTTGCAACTAGGAACCATCACTGGCTATAATAGAAGCTAGCCAGATGGAGAGCTGAGGGAAGTGAGAGAGAGTAGGCAGGAGGTGTTCTAGACTGTGCCCAGCTCTCTCACACCACTGCGCCCGGTCACAAACCTCTCCCACTATCCTCTTGGTAAAGCAAAAGCAGCCCTTTCCTCTTGCTTCAACATATTACTTGTTTCAAGTTTATTTATACTTGTTTTTCTCTTCCAGTCACTTTCTGTTGTTTTATTAAGGGCAAAAAAAATGTACAAACAGAACACATTCTAAAGATTATTACTCTTCCAAAAAAATAACACTCAGAAAGAGGGTGGAGAAGTCTGTAGTCAGTTTATCTTACAAGAGCTACATTTTAAAAGATTAAAACATTAAACCAAATATTAATTCTCTAAAATCAACAAAGCAACTAGAAATGTTTGTTCCCAACACAGATATAGATGTAGATATAGATATATGCTCAAAATTTACTTGAAGCTTCTTAGAAATAATTTAGTACTGTTATGGTTTATATCTGGATGTGCCCCCAAAGCCCCATGTGCTCATAAGTGGGGCTTCTGAGAGGTCACCTGAGTTAGGAACTTTCACAGGTGTGCTATATAAGACTTGGTGTTGGCTTCTGAACAAACGTGACTTACAAACAATTCTCCCGGATTGGAACTTGTTTGTAAGCTGGAGACCCACTGTATAATCAACACAAGGAGTAGTTTGTTAGGCATTTTATAAGATTTATTTTATGCTTTTATTTTTTAAGTGATTATAGCTTATAATATATGGTATATATTTGCTTTTATGACAGATAAGTTGTCTTCATTTTACTTGTGATATACTTAATCTCAACTCAGAACCATGTCCTATTTTTAACATCATCACTGTGGAAATTCATGGTTTATACAATACTAAGAACTCATTACAGATGGTCCCCAACTTACTATGGTTCAACTTACACATTTTTGATTTGACAGGGGTGTGAAAGCACTACACATTAAGCAGAACTTGTACTTCAAATTTTAATCTGTTTCTAAACTAGCCACATGCAGTAGGATACTATCTCCTGATGCTATGCAGTGAAGGTGAGACGGCTCACAGTCAGCCACATGATCACAACCAACACTCTATCTTTTTGTCATGCATTTTTTTGATATCATATTTTGTGTTTTTGCATCCCATCATGTATGAAATACATCCATCTGTGTCTCTCGCTTCTGGTGAGATGAGGAAAGCAATTGCTTTTGAAATGGAACTCAAGATAATTCTCAAAGGCTGGGCATGGTGGCACACATCTGTAATCCCACACTCTGAGAGGCTGAGGCAGGAAGATCACAAGTTAAACCCCAATCTGGGCAACATAGTCACTTAGCAAGACCCTATCTCAAAATTAAAAATAAAAGGGTTATTGATGTAGCTCAGTGTGAAGTCCCTGGGTTCAATTCCCAACACAACAAAAAAAGAAGAAAAAGATAGAATTAGTTAACATGAAAGCAAAAGGCCAGTAATGGCTAACATGTGAGTTAAGACTTTCACAACTGATGATCTCAACCATTGAAAAGTATAAGAAGTAAATCAGTAATGCAGCAAAATCCTCAGCATCAGTAAAATCCATTATCATCACGAAGAAAAGAGTTGGCTTTTTGGATAATACAGGAAAATTACTTTTTCATGGATGGACGGTCAATATAAGAGTACACACTTCTTAGTCTACTGTCTTAGTTGCTTTTTTCATTGTGAGACAAAATACCCGACACCCAAAGTTAAAGGAAGAAAGCTCACAGTTTGTGTAGGTTTCAGTTGACAGCTGGCTGGCTCCAAGGCAGGAGAGTATAGCAGACAGGCATCATGGAAGAGAAACAGTTCATGGTGGGCAGAAGGCAGCAAAGCAGCGAAGTAGTGAAGAAGCAGCAAGCAACCACAGCAGCCCTCTTTCTGTCCCTTGTATTCTATCCAAGCTACCTGCCCTCAGGGTGGGTAGCACTCACAACCAGGGAGGGCCTTCCCATTACCCACTCCCACTCCCATTAATCAGTGGACTAATTTAGTAATCACATGCCCTTGATCCCAGCTTCATAAATTTAATCCCAGAATCACACACTATAGATCCAGCCACCTCTGAAAAGACCCACCTATGACTTCATGAGGCTTTGGGGGGACATCTAGACACAGCCATAACATCTATTGATGATCCTGGCTAGGCAAGAAGTCTCTTTGACACACCAAAAGGGTGTACCAGTGATCCTACACATGCACAAATGTCTGTATCAAGTTGTGAATGGTTCCAGTGCTTTAAAAGGCGCCATAATGTGAAGGTCTGTGATGAGGCAGCAAGAGCTAATACTGAATGTGCTGAGCTTTCAGGGAAGAGCTGCATAAGGATAACTGAAGATGATAAATTATTGCCAGAGCAAACATTTAATGTCCACAAAACACACACATTCTGGAATGGAATGCTAAAGCATACACACATACATTAGTAGTCCAAAACAACTGTGGGATTCAAGGCATTCAAAAAACTGTACAGTGGTGCTTTGGGATGGAAATGCTGCAAAACTGAAATTAAAGCCTCTCCTAATATAACATTTAGAGAACCTAAGAGCATTCAAGAGCATGAGCAAGGTTATGCTTCCCATTTACTGCCACCATAACAAGAAGGCCTGGGTGACACCAGTGTCGTTTGAAGACAGGTTTTTGAACTGTATTATTCCTCAGGCAAGAGAATATTACAAGCAAAATGATATTCTATTCAAGAGTCTCCTGATCAGACAAAGCTGCAAAGCATCCTCAGCACATCCGTGACAGGCTTCCTGATATATTTGTGTATTTGCTGTTGAACAGTCACATTCATTCAGTGAGCCAAAGTGCAAATGATACATTCAAAGTATACTGTTTATGCTAAAAGTTTTCAACAGTCCGTAGAAGCACCTGAATTTGGCCACATGTTCCAAAGGTCATGGAAAGACTTTAACATTCTAAATGCTACCCAGATTACATGTTCTGAGTATGTTTAAGGAAAGCTAGGCTAAGCTATGATGTTCACTAGGTTAACCTGATGATACTTTCAAGTTACATTGAGTTTCTCAGGACATAACCCCATCGTAAGTTGAGAGTCATAGGTACTATGAGTCCTGAATGCTAAGTAGGTGACTAGCAGAGGGTGGGTTAGGACTTACCATGTAAAGAAAATAACATAATTTGCTGTGGAAGCATAGAAAATCTGTGTCTATTTAGGGAAAGGTAGGTGATGCTATAAATAAATCATAGCACATGCAGAAGAGTGAAACAAGAGTTTTGAGAAAGAGGGGTGTGATTGTTGATTTTATGTGTCTGTTTTGTTGTATCAAGTTAGGTGAAGTACTCTTTTGTCATGGCCTTTACTTGGCAACTAAGTATAAGGGAATGTGTCTGAATGTGAAGTTAACAAGAGGTGAAGTATGATGACTGATTTTATGTGTCAGCTTAGCCAGGCCATGGAGGGCAGTTATTTTCTCAAACACGGCTGTGAAGATCTGGTGTAAATGTGATTAGCATTTATGATCAGTTGGTTTTAAGTAAAGTAGGTACATCCTCCATAAGGTAGTAGGCCTCGCCAATACTTTGAAGGTGTAAGAGCCTAATGTTTCCCTGAGAAGAAGAGATTCTGCCTCATAACCGAAACATCAAATACTGCTTGAATTTATTCTCAATCTGCCAGCCTGCACTATGAATTTGAAATTGAAAACTCTTATCTGAAGTACCAGGGCACCCACCCATTTTACAAATTTCAAACTTGCCATCCCACACAATCACATGAGCCAATTCCTTAAAACAAATCAATCCCTCCAATATAGATAGATGATGACGATGGTGATTGATGATGATGATGATGATGATGGCAAAGAAGACAGACACATACATACATACATACATACATACATACATACATACCTCCTCTTCATTCTGTTTCTCTGGAAAGCTCTAGTTGATCCTGGCACAAGTGGCTGGGGGAGGCTTGGTACTAGCTGAGGAAAGGTTTATATTGGCTCACGGTCTTAGAGGTTTCCACTCACGATGTGTCGGCCCTGCTGATTTTCTGCCCGTGGTGAGGTGGTACATCATGGTGGAAAGGTGTAGCAGAGGAAGCAAGTTCACTTCACAGCCAGAAATAAAAGAGAGAGAGAGAAAGAGGTCAGCATCCTCAAGAGCATACTCCCAATGGCCTCAACCTCCCAGTAGGCCTCGTTTCTTAATGGTTTCACCACCTCCTTATAGTGCCAAGCTGGGGCTAAACCTTCAATACAGGGGCCCTCAGAAGACATTCAAGATCCAAACTGTAGTAGCATGATAATCATCCTCGCAGGGAATTTATTTAAAAAGAAGACAGAGGAAACAGGCAGGAGATAAATAGCCTAAATGTTGATGAAGTTGATGGGAGAACAGGTTAGTACTTCAGTCACAATAGGACTCTAATTTTCTCTCTGCTTCCACAAATTAGTTTTACAAACCTCAACACAAGTAGAGACAGCAGCAGAAGCTCTTCTCTACAAAAGGAGGCTACTCAGAATAGCAAGAGTGAGGCTGGGTTCAGGGATGTCCTGTGAAGAAAAGCTCAGGCCTTGCAGCAGCCACACTTCCTGTGTAACTTGATTTTAAATGTCCCCCAAAGGCTCCTGGTTGCAGGCTTTGTCCCCAGGGGGATGCCACTGGGGGTAAGGGAGATTTTAAGAAAAGCAACCCAGTAGAGAAGGTCTCCAGGTCATGGAGGACAGGCCTTAAGGGGGATGGGGGACCTGAGCCCCTTCCTTGCTTTCTCTTTTGGCTTCTTACATCTGGTTATTTTTCACTTTTTACTTTTTATTGTTATTTCACTCTAAATTATAATTTTGTTTAACTATAACTTAGTGCTTGCTAGAATTTACTCTTTTAAATAAATATGTACAATACATAAATAAATGTACACATGATGTGCGTATATTAAATAAAATATATATCCTCCCATGAAAAAGAAATAGAACATAGTATTTAAAAATCAGCAGAGCTAAACATTCTTGTCCTTCTGGATGACTCCTTCTGCTACTGCCACCTGGCGGCACAATGCCTGAAATTCAGAGACAGAAACACATGCTTTGCACTCTGTCCTGTCCAGGGAAGACTTCACAGACAGCAAGCCCTAAAATGCACAGAAAACCCAGATGAGGGTACATCTGCAGGGGGTTTCGGTGGCACTGGACATGAAAAACACGTGCAAGTGGTGATGTAACTTATTCAAAGTGAGCACCAGCCCTTGACTGTAGATAGGAAGAGAAGGCAAAGAATAAAACTGATTTTTAAAGGTGGGAGAAAATAAAGAACCAGGAGGAAGAAAAAAAAAGAATAAAACTGATTTTTAATATTTTACAAGAAAAGAAAAGAGATGGGAAGATAATTTGGGGGATTTTTTAGGATAATAAAGGCATTATTATTTCTGTACACCAAAGAAAGAAGTTTGTATAAAAAGGAGACTCATGGTATAAGATAGAAAATGGGTATTTGAGGGGATGGGAGATAGTGGGACAAAGAGCACATGAAAAGGCAGTAAACCAAATTCAATCCTTTTTTAAATATTCGGTGAAATAGAAATTGATAAAAATATGCTTAACAAAATGTGAAAAGATTCTTAAGGTAAAAATGTTGGATGTACTTCCATTAAAACCTAAGCCAGAAAAGATATCCATTATCATTTTCTATTGCTTTTAATATTGCAAAGAAGGAAAAAGAAAATGCAAGAGAACAAAGTTACAGGCAAAAAAAATCAGAAAGGAAGAAGGATGGAGATAGATAGAAAGATAGATAGATAGATAGATAGATAGATAGATAGATAGATAGATGATAGATAAAAAGAATCAATGAAAAATACTAAAAACAGTACCAACCAACTAACACAGACATATCACATTACATCCCATCATGATAGAAAATTTAAATTCCCAGGCAAAAATTTGAAGAAAAATACAAAACCTATCTGACTAAAAGTATAAACATGCCTAAAAGACACAAATAGCAAATTTAACAAATGGGAAAATATACCATGTTCTCCCATTTTATGACTCAAAGCTAAAATATATCAATTCTCGATGTACTATGATCTCAAAAGATACAGCATCAGAGCAGGATTTTTCTTTGGGAAGGAAGACAGCCTGCTTTTACGGTATACAGGAAAGAATAAGCAAGCAAGCATAGCATGGGAAATCTTGGTGGGAAAATGTAGACCTAACATATAAAAGTCAGTCCTAACAGATGCAAAAACATAAAGCTCCTACAATTAAAATAGGATTTTAGTGTCTAAATAGAATGGTGGATGACTGGAACAGAAATAAAACTCAGACACAGATTCAAGAAGAAAAGGAAATTTGAAGAAGGCAGCATCTCAAATCAATAGGGGAGGGGAGGGGTTGTCATTTTCTAATGGTAGTGGTACAACTACGTAGCCTTATGAAAAGTAAGATTTAGATCTATTCTTGTACTATAAGCAGTATAAATTCCAAATGCATCCAAATGTAAACATTAAAATGATATGTGTTCTGGAAAGAAAAATAAAAAAGAGGTGGTTATTTACAACTCGAGGGCAGAGAATAGTTGGCAGAATATTATTTAAAACCCAGAGCCTGTAAATAAAATATTAACAACTGTGAATACATTTTAAAACGAGTCTTTGCCTGGAAAGAGGAATAAGAAAAGGCAAAAGATAAATTAGAAAATGAGAAAAATCTAGTGGATGAAATATGAATATCTTTAATATAAAGAGCTTCTAAAATTTGACAATAAAAAGACCTACAACCCAAGATGAAAATGGGCAAAAGAGATAAAAAGATATTATAAAAAAAATAGAAATATTAGTGACTCTTAAACATATAAAAGATGCCCAACTTTTCTGGTACACAAAATGCACATTAAATTCACAAGAAAATTTTCAAGAAAAGGAGAGTTTGAGACTTCCTCGTCCAGCCACGATGGAATAACAGGGTCTGGATTTGCCGCCTGCTTTAAATCACTAGAAAAACAGACCAAATAAATGAAAAATCTGTTTTTCAGACTTTACTGAAAGATGGCAGAAAACTAATTCTGGAAGAGGAAAAAAAAGCAAATGTGACTTTCTGCCTAAAAGCAATTTCTAAAACAGACAGGAAGCAAAAAGGTTGGCCTTACTGAAGGTAGAAGACAGATACTGGGGAAGCCAAAGAAGCTAGGATCCATGGGTCAGAAAACTGGAGGAAAGGGGGCTAGGCAAGGCAAAGAATTCCACAAATCAAGTAGTGGTCAGCTCGAGGCTTCTGGTTGGCACCACATCTAAATAAAGCTAAATTCCATAACTCCAGGTTAAACAACAAGAACAAACTGAGGTGATAGAAATGCTAATTGTTCTCATTTTATCACTATATATAGTATATATGTATTGAAATACCATACTATAACTCATGAGTGTGTATAATTATTATATATCATTTTTTTAATTTAGTAAGGAAATCCCAGGAGTTTAGTAAATCTTTTTTAATTCCTTAGTTGAGAGATAAACATTTTAAAAATTATACACAGGGATATGTTCCCAAAATGATTAAATTGGTTTAAGAGACAATTTCTCACTGTGCAAGTATTTAATAATTTTGTCTATCGAAGATAAAGATTTCATTGTTACTTGAAAAAGTACAAAAGCAAAAACAAAATTTTGTTGACAAAATCAATTACCAAAGAGCAAGAAGCAGAACAACCCCTAGAGTTCACACAGCCTGGACTCACTCAAGTCCCTGTGAGCCACCGTGAAGACATTGTGGTACACACCTGAGGCACACACTGTGAAAACCAGACCGATCTGGACTGGGACTCGTACTGGGACTGTATCTGCCCATTTTAGTCAATTTCTGGTCACTGAGACACAATACCTGACACCAGCAACTTAAAGGAAGAGATGTTTATTTTGGCTTACAGTTACAACAGAAGAAAATATCAAAATACTTAAAGCAAACAATAGAAACTATCTAAGTTGAAACACAGAAAAAACTGACATGAAAAATGGACATAGCTCCAACAATCTATGAAACAAAGCAAGCGGTGTAATCCCGGTGTAATTGGAGCATCAGCAGGAAAAAGGAAGGAGAGAAATATGTTTAAAGAAATATCATTGGACCAAGAGACACCATGTACAGGTACAAAACAAACATATTAAATGTGATCAATATATGGACAATGTACCAGTACATGTTCTTGGTTACAAAATAAAAAAATTTTTAAAAAAAGAAATATCATTGGAAATAAAGTTTTGCATTATTATTAGTTTCTTTTTTGCAAGAATCTTTTTGGTTTGTGTCTTGTACTCAAGTAACTACTTTGAAGATAATGAAGCAATGTATTAACTGTTGTTATTCTCTTATTACTTTGATATGAAATTTTATTTATCATAAGATAAAAATTTTTTAAAAGAAATAATGGTTGAAACTTTTCCAAAGTAGATAAAAACCATATGCCTATAGATCAAAGAAGTTCGGTGAACCTGCAAGTAGAATAAACACAAATAAAGCCACATATATTCACATCATAATCAAATTTCTGAATATCAATCAGAGAGAGAAAATTTTTAAAGTGGCAGGGGGAAGCAAGTTACATATAGAAGAACACAAATGAGAATAACTACAGACTTCATCAGAAATGATGAAAGCCAAAGATGATAGAAAGACTTTTTTTTTTTTTTTTTGGTACCGGGAATTGAACTCAGGGCCTCATGCTTGCGAGGCAAACACTCTAACCACTGAGCTAAATCCCCAGCCCCAGAAAGACATTTTTTAAATGCAGACAAAAAATGTCATATAGAATTCTATGTTCAGTGGCAGTATCTTTCAAAACTGACATTGAAGTAGACTTTTTGTTTTTGTCTAGGCTGGCCTTGAACTCTCGGTGATCCTCCAGCCTCAGCCTCCCAAAAACTGGGATTACAGGTGTGCACCACCACACCTAGCCATGAAACAGACTTCTTCATACAAGTCAAAACTTGGACTTCATACAAGTCAAACCTGTTGTCAGCTAGCTACATGATAAAAAATATTACA
>PVJO010030263.1:0-15738 GCA_004026905.1 Hystrix cristata | reverse complement strand
TCCACTTGGAAATTTCTGTCAGTTTAATTTTAACAAAATTCACAGAATAGAGACTAATGGCAGTAATACAATGTCATAATTGCTAGAATAAGAAATAAAATAGAGGTATCCAGTATTTGTTTGTTTACATATTTATTCATTTTTATACTCATATTTTCATTACATTTCCTTTGCATCCCCATAAGCAATCATTATACTGTAACAAACATCATTTGTTCATATGTGACCTTACAAAACATGTATTGTCTTGTGTGAATAATCTTATTTTTATTTCTTTATTAATATATGTTTGCAATACATAATGATTGTACTTATCATGGGTATTGGTATATATACGTATCACATCTTAATCCTTTCACTTCTCCTTCCCCTTCCTTCCCTCCCATCTCCCCCTATCCGCAGAGGAATCCATTAGTTCTGTAGTTCAAAGTTTGATAATGTTTCTACAGAATGTGATTTATTAAGTGAAAAGATAAAGAGCAGTTGCTTGGGTTAAAGTACTGTGTCACCTCTGTATATGTCCATTACCATGACATAGATAGTTCCAGAAACACACATATATTTATTTAGTTTTGTAAATAATTGAGTACTTGTTATGATAGGAACTCTGTTAAATTTAAGAGATAAAATATAAAAAGAAGATCCCTGGTTTCATTGAGTTTACAACTTAATAAATAATCATATAGGAAGATCCTAAATTATAATTCAATATACCTGCTATAATACAGTTTTTTTTTATAATACAGTTTTAAAAGAAGAAAAAAGTGTAGATTTTTTTTTTGACTGTTAGCTTGTTTGTGTGTTTAAGGCAGTATCTCACTACATAGTGTAGGCTGGATTGGAACTCACTAAGTGGCCCAGGCCGGCCTCAAAGTCACAATCCTCCTGCCTCAGCCTCCCTCATAGGATTACAGATATGCATCACCATGCTGGACCCTGGGAGGTTTTCCTTGGGGAGAAGTCCTGAGAAACACACAGAGATTCAGCTTTAAGTATCTGTGTAAATCTTTATCATACAGACTAGAAAATACAAACTTCAAATTCCCCTTGAGGGTGATGGCATAAAATGAATATTTTGCAAATATCTCCTTTCTATTCCCTCTTCTTTATCATTTGTCCAGTCACTAACTGAGCAATTCTTACTAAGCCCAAATGCAACTTTACAAGCTCATCGCCATATCACCTCTCCAAAAAGGGAACGAAGAAATAAAGATTCTATAATTTTTGTCCCTCTTTAAAAATAGTATATGTAGTATGCTATTTATACACAGTGGAGTACTACTCTGCACTTGGTCTCAGCCAAAAGGCCCAGAAAAGCAGTACTACTCTGCTATAAAGATAAATGTGAGGCATTTGTGAGCAAGTGGACACAACTTCATAACCTAATGTTAGGTGAAATAAGTCAGACACACAATCTTAAATATGGCATGCCTTCTCTTATATGAAAAACCTAAAATATATACATATATTTAAAAGAGAGCAAAATAGAAGAGAAATGGGAAATAAGAAAAGTTCAAATATATTTCAGAATATATGCTAATTTGTTCCATCTATACTACTGATTTCTCTTAGTTCATTGGAAAGAAAGTTTTATGCTATTATCTGTTTGTTTCTTTTTCGTAGGACAGTCTTTTTTGTCTATGATTTCTACTCTGGATAACATTTTGGCCATTCTTTTAAGATTATGGTACATAGTGTATTAATTATTGTTCTTCTCTAATTATTTTCTGATGAAAATGTGTTTTACTTTTTCATAGAAGAGGAATGTTTTTTATATTTTCTTTATTAATGTCTGCTTGTAGTTCATTAAAATAAAAAAATAAAAAATTTGGAAAAGAATGAGGCAGAAGTAACAATGTCTTGCTTCCAAGGCTGGTTAATAAAAGATATTGTAATTTAAAGCAAATAGTGTTTGACTTCCACTCTATTTAACTTATCACATGTTCTAAACCATTTGGAGACCTTCTTTTTGCTTTCTGTTTGGTTGTTTTGGTTTTGGTTAGTTTTTCTCTTCCAAGTATTTTCATTGTGATGAGCTCAATGCCTCCCCTGTGTAAGAAACGGCTTTAGCCCTGATTTTCTAGAAAGCAGTGCGCAAAGCAAGGATCAGATACAGTGTACTAAGGTCTTTCAGGGAGGAGGAACCTCAGGGGAAGAGTGAAGAAAAATGGACATGACACAAGAACAAGGCAAGCAAACACTTCGTGTTGTGTTAATGAGCTGCTGCAGTTTTATAAGAAAGTGCATGTGAGTAGCAAGGAGAAAACACAGAGAGCCACTACTTTTGGGACCATCTGACCAAGGAGAAAAAGAGCATTTTAATTGGCAGCTCTTTCCTGTGTTCTGCTTCTCATTGGTCAAAGTTCAGACCACAAGGCTTTACTTTCTCTGCACTGCTGGGTCCCTCCAGGAAATCTCCAGGAGAGCAGAGTCCCAATGGATCCCTTCAGGCTGGAAGTGGGCCCTGAAGGTGCCACATGGCTCCCACTGCAACTGACGCACAAAGCCACACTAAAGCTCAGCTCCTGCCTCTGCTAAGAACTGATTCAACTGGTAGTGTTTAGAGATGAGGTGACAACAGTAATGGCCAGGACACTAGGACTATAAGAGCACTGTTATTAGGATTACTCCACCTGAGAAGCAGGACAACTGACTACGGGCTAGGGGACAAATCATACTGGTAACTTCCGGAGAGATGCACAGACTGGATCTGGCAGAATTCCGTTCCTGAACTCCCTGATCTGCCTGCGGTCTCCCCTGTACATGCGGACAACGCCTTCACCTCTGCCCTGAGAAGTCTAGTTCTTCAAAGTGTGGCTAGTGCAATATTCTAAAAAGGCTTAAAGAGAATAAGCAAAATAAACAATAGTGCTAATGTTGTGGCTAGTTCTGGAACAATAACTGATACTTATTATTTCCCTCTTCTACTGCTCATGAGATTTTTCTTTACCAAGACTTTAAATAGTCTAGGTTGTTTGAGTGATGGGATTACCACCTCTTCATGCCTAAGGAGTCTCACCCCCAAGTTGCCTCACCATTTGTGTCATGGGGGTGGGGTGATGCAACTTTCTATTCATAGTTGTTGCTGAATACCAAGGGACACCCAGTAAATCCCTGGTTCCAGACATGTTCCTCTTCACCTCCACTGCAAGACCAACTCCGGCTGATTATCACCCCTGAGAGAATGGCAGCTCCTTCCTTTTCCTTCTTGTCCACTGGTGGTAGCTAGATGGACAATAACGACTTCCAATTAAATGCCAGACTTTTCTGTAGCTCCTGACAGAAGTGTTCTCTCCCATTTGGGGAATGAAGATTTCTACCTTGATACTCTAATTTTGCAGAGATAGAAAATAAATGGTGCAAGAAGAGTCACTGAGAATGATGGGGAAAAGGCCCAATCCTTCTTCCCTCCTTTCATTCCTGGACCTCTAGCTTTTGAGGACACATCTCTGTGGATCAGCCATCGGTTCATTGAGCATACTGTGTTCTGTAGCGCAGCCTCCCAACCCACGGAAGACACAGAACCCACAGAAGACAGAGACAATTCTCTGACCTAACAGAATAACTGAGCCTTCAAAATGCCATTCTACCAATAGCTGCTTTGGGGAATATAAGGCCAGTCAACCCCATTTTTATTTTTTAACTTCATTGTCAAGCCTCTTTGTATTAAAACAAGTTCCTTCGTTTAAGACAATATTGCATGGAGCACTACGTTGATAGTAAGCGTTCTTTTAAGGTGACTTCCACAGGAAGGACAGATTCAGACCTATTTATACATTGATTTTTCTTCAGAAGAATTTCTACCTCCTCCAAGATCCAGTGCAATCAAATTATGGCTGAGAGGTTGCCTTGTATCACTGAGTATGATGATATTTTAAGGGCTCAGGATTAGACTCAGAAAATGAAAGTCTGGACATTAGGGAATGGTAGGCTTTATTAGCCTTGGTAATATGGAAACCTCTGTTGTTGAACTTGCGCAGAGCCTGTGATAACAGCTCTCTGCAGAGCAAAGCACTGTTGCAGCTAAGGGGCTGCAAGCCACAGAGTCCATGCTGACATTGAGTGGTATGAGTGGTAACAGTGCAAATGCAGTGGACTCTCCATGGTGGACAAAAGCCTGTATACAAGATCTGGGCATTCCTAGCCTTCATCCATTGGTACCGCCAGTTTATGCTGCTTCAGATTTTCTTGTTCCCTATCTTCATTACAGGCCCTTGGCTGACCTGTTAATCCATCTATTCCATTGTCCCAGAGTCAATGTTTACCATTCAGCACCTTTTTTTGTTCATTAAATGTATGCACAAATGTGTCCCTTGAAGATCCACTTAGTCAGGGCATTATTTCCTTTCCCCACAGTCTGAGTGGGATGCAGTGAGACAGTCAATTTAAATATGAACAGGGTCTGAGTGCTGACCTCGTCCCCAGTTGGATATAAGAAACTCACAGGAAATCCTCCTATGAGGCTCCAGGTGCAGGATGAAGAAGAGGTGTAAGTGCAACAGACACAGACGATGCTAAGGTTTGGACGGGGTCTGTCTCCCAAAAGTCCATGTGTTGGAAATCGTCCCCCACGTGGTAATGCTGAGAGGTAGCAGGACCTTTCAAAGGTGATACCTAGTGAGAATTGATTAGGCGATATGGACGCCAACCTGAGAAGGGGTGAAGGTTGTTCTAATGGAACCTTGTGTTAGTTTTCAAGAGAGTTTTCATAAAAAGAGTAAGCCTAGCCCCTCCTCACACTCTGATTTTCTGCCTCACCATGTAGCTGCTCCCTCTTGCACACATTCCTGTCACAATGCCACCCACCACGAGGTCTTCACCAGAGCTCAGCCATTGCTGGCACCATGCTCCAGAAACCCTAAGCTTAACAAACCTTTTTTCTTTAGAAGTATCCATCCTCGTCTCTTTCATTACAGCAACAGGAAATGGACTACAACAGATGACATAAAACTTTTTTGTGTCATTTACTTGTGCTTACTGGGTTTGCTTCAGCCTTTCCTAAATGTACAACCTTCACCTTGCAATGGAGATAATGACCTAATATCTTCTGGTTTATGATGGACGGTTCAAGGTTCACAGTTTCCTGCCATCTCATAATCTGTTGTTCAGTCTCTATTAACATGCAGAGTTGTTATTCCAGTGAAAAATGATTCTCCACTGCAGAGGTCTTGCTTCAGTGCCCTAAATGTCTAAATCGCCTCTCTCAGGTGTAGGAGATATGATATGTAACAAATCGTCATTTACCTTACAGAAGATGCTCCAGGATGCCCAGGACCATGGGATCCTCATACACTGTCCTGCTGTCTTCCAAACCATAAGAGGATTTATCTTCTACTTTCTGGAAAACATGTTTTACTAGGCCTTATAAGATGATTTCTACTTTCTTCTCCCCCAGTTTAGTTAGCATGAGATCATCAGTGTAATAGGCTGCTACATTATTCAATGGCATGTCAAAACAAGAAAAATGCCTGCACATTATGTTATAAGGGGACAGGAGAGTCAACTTAATTCTGAGCAAAAATAGTGAAAGAAAATTGCTCTTCTTAACACTTAAAACTAAATTTCTTATACAAAATGTCAAACTTTGTAGCCGAGCTGCCCTAGTAAAGACACCACATCTTACAACCACTGTAACTGGATCTTCCATCAGTACAAGTTCTTGACAGTCCACCATCTACCAAACTACATAATCAGGTTTTACCAGAAATCAAACGTGAATGTAATGGTGCTGTGATTGGAACCACCACCCTCGTCTCTTTCAAGTTTTTGATGTTGACAATTATCTCAGTAATGTCTTTATACTTGCAGTATTTCTCCTAATTTTCTGTATCTATTAGGATGGAAGAGGGGCAGTTTCCACAACTTCCATTTCCCCTCCCTCCCATAATGACACATAACCCACAGGTTACAGAATCAATATGAAGAATTTTCCAGCTGCTAAGTTACCAATTACGTATTTGAAGTTCAGGAAAAGGTCTCATGATGTACCCAAACACTCACTGGACCAACTAAAAAAAAATTTGGCCCAAATCCCACTCATTATCTGGCTTCTATAAACTCTAGCTCTACTCAGAAAGTCGTAATGGTATTTTTAATTTACCATATCAGTATCGCCTCAGCCTCACATCTTAGTCTACAAAGAACTGCAGACAGCACATCTATTCTACAATTTTTCTCCAAGTCTGGTTGGGGAACAATGATGAGGATATTTACTGTATACAGTTACAATGTCTTTGAGCATCTCTTCAAGAGCCCTTGGCCTCCTCTTCATTCAATGAGCTGTCTCAACGAACAGACGGGTCTGGAGCCAGCAAGAAAAACTATGACTCTCCATTTTGACAGTGGGTATCAGTTCTGCTAGCCACATTTCTTTCGTTTTCATTAATATCAATTAAGTGCACCCCTTACAGCAGTCCATCTACATCGGCCCGATAGAGCCTGCTCTGGAGCTCTGATTGCCATGGATGGAGACATCTTTCCTACCACACTGGCTTAGCCATGGATCTCAGTGACTTCATCTAGATAGTCTCCCCTTCTCCTCAGAGGTTTCTTTTGCTATGTTTTTTTTTTTTTTTTTTGAGACAGGGTCTTGCTACGTAGCCCAGGCTGGCCTCCAACTCACAGTGACCCTCCTGCTGCAGCCTCCCAAGTGCTGGGATTACTGGCTTGCAACACCATACCCAGCCTTCCTCAAACTTTTCATCCCAAGCCTCCCAGTGTGCCTGACTACAGAGATTACCAAATTTTATATATACTATGTTTTTTAAACTCTTCTACACACATACTTATGACAAAGTTTAACTTTTAAATTAGGTAGAGTAAGAGATTAACACCAATAATTAATAAAACAGAACAATTATAACAAAAGCAATACGAATTATAGGAATGTGATCTCCCTCAAAACATCTTATTGTAGCATTGTCACCCTTCTTGGGCTGACATGAGAAGATTCAATGATCACCCACATGAGATGAAGGCAGGCAACTGACCCAGGGCTGAGACATAGTGTCAGGCCACTGTGTAAGGATCCTGTGATGCTCTGACAGGCCATCTGGTAGCTAAGCCACTAACAAGCAAGTAACATAGACAGTACAGTTGGAAACACAAGAATTCTTTATCTCTGCTATTTTCTGTTTAATATTTTGAGATCATGGCCATAGGTGACTCTGACACAGAAAGTGAAATCGTGGATGAGGGGGACAGCTGTGCATTGTCTGCAATAAATAAATGCCTTTAAAAACCATTTCAAATCACTGTTCTCGCCACTGACACCTTGAGTCCCAGTACCCTGTTGACATCCTCACATACAAACAGCCACCAAATCCTTCTCAAAATGCATTCCATTTTGAGACTTTAGGTTCTCTTGCCTCAGCCTCCCAACTGCTGGGATTACAGGTATATACCACCACATCCAGATTAAAAGATCTTCTTTATTGCCATAGTAAAGATAGTATCTTTGAGTCTTTCCTGGGAACACAGAAATAGTTTGCCAGTTACATTCACTACACGAACCCATTTTAAGCTTGCCATTTCCTTGTGACTCAATCCTTTCCTTCAATATTATGTCAAGCATCTTGAAATCTCCACCTCATTTACAATAGGTCATTTTTCATTTTTTATTTATTAGTACATGTATGTAGTATACAATGGTTACATTCCTTCTGGGGAGTTGGTACATATACATGATCACCCACATGAGATGAGCTGGACCGCTGTACGGGGTGCACTTAAATAATATTAATGAAAACAAAAGAAATGTGGCTAGCAGAAGAACCAATACCAACTGTCAAAATGGAGAGTCATAGTTTTTCTCCCTGGCTCCAGCCCATCTGTTCATAGTACATGTTAATTTCTTTTTTACCTCCTTTCCGTTTTCTCTGTCCTGCCCTACTCCATCCATCTCTTTTGTGTGGGTTTGTGCAGGATCAGATTTATTTATTTATCTTTGTCTTTATCTAGTTAATTATCAGAAACAGATAAAAAGTCAGATTTATGGACCAAAAACACATAAAACAATTACACTAAATCAAGGTACACTTTTAGATACATTATTATAGCCAAACTTCAAAAAACCATTACAGTAAAACATTACATGTGGCTTCAGGCTACTTGCCTGAATGTTGGCCCATTAGTATGGGTGAGGGCCCTAGTATGGATGAGTTCTTTTTTACCCTGCCTTATATTCCATCTCTCTAGATCAGCACACCCCAAATTCACCCCTGTACATATTTCCTCAGTTCTAGATAGTACCCAGACACCAGCTCCTATCATTCCTTCGGTGGGTTATTGTCACCGAATTCCTTCTCGTTATTCCCAGAATAGTGTTTCCTACTACTACTTGGAAGTAAGAGGGAAATAGAAGTAAGTGTGAACAAAAACAAACCTCTCCTGCTTCAGGTGAGGCTACTTCATGGAACTCATAGAAGGGAAACTGGCTCCCTTTAGCAAAGAGAACCTGGCCAGAAGGGTGAATGGAATTTGAAGACTCAAGATTCTCAGGCCTATAAAGTAATCAACCGATTTCATGGTTTAGGGTCCAGCTCTTTCCAAAATTGGGTTGTTTGTTCAATCTCCTTTGGCCCCTCTGCCACCATGATGATCAAGCCCTAAAGTCTCATTTTAGTGTAGAATGCCCTGTGTGTCAAAGGATAATGATGTTTTTTAAAGCTGCATCTAAGACCTCCAGCTTTTACAGCATATTTTAATTTGTCCCTCAGTGAGGTCAGAATCAGTCATCCAAACCACAGTCATGTAATTATCATTGCTCCTGCATTGGTCAAGTGCACTAACCACTTGATCTCTTGATGCTCTGTATTCCACCAGTAGCCCAATCCAGTTAACCCCGGGTGAAAGTGTACTCGTTACGTGTCACAGGTATTAATCACTCACTCTCTGTCATCAGTGAAGCCCTCTGGCCTTCAGAGGGGGCCTTCCTACTGCAGACCCCCTTCCTGAGCAGTTCCCTAGGTTTAGGTGTCCAGTGCATTAGTTCAGATTTGCCAGAAGAGAAGTTGCCTAGGAATACTTCCATGGAGAAGCACAGTCACAGAGAATTGAGAGAACTGGGGAAGAAAGGAAGCACACGTGAGGGATTATGTTATAATACCAATCTGGAAACACTTTAAAAGAAAACGGACCTGTTTACTCAGTCTTTCGATTTAACTGCCAGCTGCCTCTTAAATCTGTCTCTTTTGATCAAATTTTACTTCCAGGGCACTAATTCTCCTAAACATTCAGTGTCCTTCTCACCGCACCGCACATCCCAGGCTCTCCGGGATGCTGCCGAAAAAGCCTGAGCGTCCTTGGGCTTGGTGGATGGAGGATAGCACTCACTGCTTGGGCTCCAACTGCAGTGATTGTTTGTAGGGGGAGCTTTACTAAAGCCTAGTATTTGTGGCTGGAAGACAATCAGGGGCGTTGGAAACTACAATAAGAATCAGAAGTAGTGGGCAGGATTTGTGAGTGCCAAGATAGTCTGTGAAGAAGAAGACTTAGCCAAGTTCAGAATTTGGGAAAATCTACAGGATAGGTTCAGTGAAAGAACCAGCATCTGGTGAATCTCTATTCAATGATCATCGCTAACAACTCTGGGACGTGAAAAGCTGGCTTCTTCATAGAGACATGATGACTTGGAAAAGCCAGAGAAAAACCAGAAGATCCAGAATCTAATATATAGTAAACCATGTCTATTCACCACTGACCCGAAGTGGTACCATAACAGGAAACAATATTAAATAAATAGAAAAATGTTATAGAACTCTGCCCAAAACAAAAGTTCGGCCATTATTAAAAAATCTTTGTCACATCCACTATGTACTAAAAAAGAAAAAGGCAGAAGTCAGCTGAAACGATAGTTTTCTGGAGGCAAAATGGGAACATGAGAAGTTTATTGACCAATTACAAGGTTATTCTTTATTTTCTGCAAATAATCCTTCTTTGTCTTTTGAAGTTCTCAGCTTTTGTAAGAAAGTAATTGTTTTGTTGAATCATCCATTTTCTGGGAACAAGTATTCATCTCCCCCTCAAAAATCTTTTCTTTATTATGATCTTACCACTAATAGTAACAACTTAATGTTCCGATTTCCCCTGAAATAAATTTGACAAGAGAGATAAGTTTTCTTAGCTAAAAATAACAGTAACAACAGAGCTGGTTTGTCAATCACCTTGAGGAGTACAGAATACGGAGAAGTAGTATATTAAATACAAGATTGATACAATAGACATTTCAGTGCCTATTATATGTTTGTGAGTAGGACGAAGAATTCATTGGTATGTTGTAAGCAGAGGAAGAAAGATGGACAGAGCCAGACGTGGATATAAGATAGAGGGAGAAAATGAGGTAGATTGTGTGTCAGCTTCAGGAAATAAATAGCAAGTATACCTTTGTTTTAGTCATTTTAACCAAAGAACTAATCCAATTCATTTGTTCTCTAATATTTTCCTTTTAATTCATGGCTATTTTATTAAAGTAATGCATTCTCATGATTAAATCTAAAAGAGCAAAAATGAATTTAAAATGAAAGCAAAAGTTCCTTGTCCACCAGTACTCTCACCTCAAATCCCACTCTTAAAGATAACTATTTTATTTTTTCTGTGAAATGTCTTCCCATTTCTAACTATGCTTATAAGATGTGCAATGAATTTATTAATTTTGTCAGTATCTACCGAATTGGTGCTATTGAAACAGCTATCTCCTTACGAACTGCATAAACACAAGATTGGTGCCTCAGAAAGTCAAAGAATGAAATCACTAACAGAAAGGAAGAAGCTAGGAGAGTGTTTACTGAAAGTAAGAAGACAAACAGCTCCTGGTAAAAGTCCTCCAGAGCTGTAAAAAATGACTCAGTTTTTAAATAACATATAGCTATTTGAAAACAGCCCACTCCATCCCTGGCTTCAGACCAGTTATTATTCTACCAGAAGTGGTAAGAAACTCCAGAGGTAATGACCTTCTCTGCCAGGGGTACTTCTTTTGTCTTCTGTACTGTGGTTTGCAGGGAAGAGAAATTAATGGAAGCTTGTTCTGTTCTTATCCTACTTGGTGGGGCTGAGTCCATGTAAACGTTGGCATTCTAAGTTCCACCACTGACACAAGTAAATTAATCTTCACTTAGACTAAGATATTAATATTTTCATTCTGTTTGGCAGTATCAATAAGATCATCTGAAGGTCACTGAAACTTTGACTGCAAAAATTGGAGGCCAAGCAATATTTACATTATCATTGGAATGTGAATATCGCTCCTGCAGAGCTAAGTAGAGGTCTATGATTATTGCAGTCTCTTGGTGGGCTCAGGGTACCGTATAGAGCCATTGCTGCCCAGACAAACAAACAAAAAGTATAGCACTAAGTTGAATGAAATCTCCTTTATTATATTCTACCAATTGCTCCAAGTCATATTCTTCAACTTGCTTTATATGAGGACAGTTATTTTCTTGCACTGTTTTTGATATTTTATGAAATAACTCATGCTCTTGCTTCTTTGTATGAGAATATGAGCCATTTGTACTATAGTTACCTTTATTCATATTCAATATTTCTTCCAGTCTTTAAAAGATATATTTCTTATCAACCACTGACTTCCTTTTCTGTGTAAGATGATATTTCCTGTTATTGAGACTGTAGGTTATTCTTTACTGTTTTCTGTATCCCATTTCTTCCTTTTTTTTCATTTTTGATCCTCAATTTCCTGGTGCTGGTGATCAAAAATGGCCTCAGAAAAGTACATTGGAAGTAAAAATGGGCAGTACGTATGGAGTTGGAAATTATTTTCTTTTCCTCTCAAGTCTGGATGATTGATTGAATATAAAATGCTTAATCAAATTGAATTTTCCCACAAGATATTTAAAGGCTATGCATGTTCTATATTCTAGCATTTGTTTCAGGGATGAAAACTCTGATGCCAGTCTGAATTTTTCCCCTTTTTTACTGATTTTTTTCCTTCTTTGGAAGCTGTTAAGATCATTTCTTTCCCTGTAGTATAGGTAAAATTTCATCATGATTGCTTATATATTGGCTTTTTTCTTCTTTATAACTTCTTAGTATTCAATGAATTCTTTCACATAAATACTTAAGTTTTTCTTTAATTTGGGAGATATTCTCCTGTTGCTTCTTTGAAAATTTCCTCCTTGCAGTTTCTATCATTTCTCTTTGCAGAACTCTGATTTAAAAGATATTTGAGGTATTGGATTGATTAAATCTTTTATTCTTCTATTTCCCATCTCTAAGCTCTTTAGAAACATTTCTTCTATGGCCTTCTAAAATGTTAACATTTGTATCATATTTGATTTCTTTTTATGAATTGAATATCAGCAATAATAATTTCAAGCTCTGTATTATTTTTAGATTATAACTTTATATACTAACCATTCTTTCCAATATATGCTAAATGTTCTTAAATATCTCTGATAATAGTATTTAAAGAGAATTTGGTTTGAGTTTTGTTTTCATTGCTTTTTTTTTTTTATCTGATATGTCTGTTTCCTTTGAATTAAGTTTCTTTGTTTTCTCTAGTCTTCCCTTGCATTTCCACATGCATGTTGGGTAACTGGATTATCTGCTCAAATTGAAGAGGGCGTGAACAGGAAAGCTGGTTGGGAGCTCTGTTCTCTTTGCTGTGAGCAGAGAGACAGCTAGTCCTCCCTGGCTCGCACCCCAGTGCTGAGATGGGAAGCCTTCATTATGGAGCACAGATGTGCATGTAGATGGACTAGAAGCCCCCAGGGAGTTCCTTTATTTTTCTCGCGAGAAGAATGATTCCTTTCTTCCCTTTTTAAGTGAAAATACTCTGAACTGCCTCTCTTCCCAAATTAAGGCACTTTTAGAAGGCTACGGTAAGTTTAGAGCGGTGGTTTAAATCTCTCGGTCCATCTTCACTTGCTGGTTCCCTTTGCAGGCCCACTTCTCTCTCTGGGTGTCTATAACATGTGCTGTCCTGAGCCCAGGGCCCTTTGTCGGGTATGGACGGGACGGGAGATTAGCTCCTTTACCTGCTTGTAGCCTCTCCAATATCTAGATTATAGAGTCTTCTTTTGTTTCATCATCTCATCAGTTTTCATTTGATTTCTGTATTTGAGATATTTGCCAGCATTTCTCATCTACTGAAATTCATAGCACAATCCTCATAGCTAATGTCTTCATCATTTTTAGGGTACATTGTCTTAGAGATTCATTATTATTTTGTTTCTTAAGACACAAAAATTGATATGTGCTCCATCAGCCATCTTAACCTGAACTGCAGCAACACAATCAAATTAGTTGTGAAAATTTCATTAGCTGCTAGCTAAACTGGTTGGTCGATCAGTTAATAATTGTTACATAAAGAATGGAAATAGACAACAAAGAACAAAAAAACAGGCAAAAGTGGTTTTTCCCTGAATTTCCTGGATTATTTTTAAAATAATCCTTTTAGAAAAGAATTGTTTAGAGTGTGTTTGTTCCTGCCTGCTAGCACTCAATATCTAGCACTTTAAATCTAGTCATAAATTGTATCAGTTTTTAGGCTCAGTATAGCTAGGAATTAATTTTATTACTTTGATTTCCATTAAAATTCTATGAATTCTTAATAATGTCAAAATATGCCCCATTTTACTTTTGTGAATGTCACTCATTTTAGGAGAAATAGATATACAGTTTTACAGTACAGTAAAAAGATATTATACTATCTTGTAAGTTGGCTTGCATGTACAATTTCAATCACACTGGTTTTTGAGAGGCCAATCATCTGTAATTTAGCAGAGATTGTAGTGTTGGAGCCTTTCGTAGACTCCATTTCTCTTACTCTTTGAGAGGGCTTGTCTAGCTGATAAAGAAGACTAAAAAGAAAAAGAAAAAGGCACTACCTCTCTTGTTTTTTAAATTCAAATGAGCAGATAATACAGCTTGTTTCTCCCCCTCTGGTGATGGGCATCAGGGACAACATACCTAAGAGAAAGCAGATTTTACTGTTTGAGAGCCCTGGATACCAACATTTTTTCCAACCAGCCAACCAATGCAATCACAAGTAAATTTCCCTGAATGCCCACTTAGTACTTGCGTATGTTTGTGGCAATACAGTGTGCTCAGAGACAGCTGTGGCCCAGAAATAACTGGTCTGTAGTTTGGATAGCCCTGAAGCTAATGAATACAGGGTTGTTTTATTTTTCCCTCCGTTTCCCATTTTTTCTTCTTATTATTTTGGTTTGTATTAAATGGCAAGAAAGTCATCTTGGATAAATACCAGTGTGTTCTGTGTTTGATGCAGTGTTGGAGATATGGCGCAGGGTACATCACTGTCTCTTTATCTTCCTAACATTCTCACTGACTTACCACCTTCTGCTCTCAGTTCAAGTCATTATTATTTTGATTAATTGGGCTTTCGTTCTCTCGCTTACCATTCCAGAGAAGAGAAGGGAGAAACAAAAATAAGTAGATAAGATTAATTACAAATTCTTGGACTCCAATAAAGGTTCGGTCTATTATTTGAGGGCCTCAAAAATTAATCCATTCATTAATTTCTCACATGATTTTAGCTCTCTTTTTCTTCTCTCCATTATACTTAAACACAGAAGCCTACTGTAGTCTTTAATAAAGTTACCCTTAAAACTTCTTCGCAAAATCAAGCCAGGAAAAAACAAGTTTCAACACAGAGGAGGACAAGCTTAGGAGATAAGAAACTGTGGAGAAGGAAAATAAAGAGAATTTTTCTCACGCACCTGAAGCCTCCACCACTTTTGCCATCATTATTTCAAAGTGACTTTGTCTCTCAGTCCAAATCAGGGGTACTACAGAGATACTTTCATAAGTTTATAATTTTGCTCATTAAATTTTTGTTATGCGTTATTTTATTAATTGGTATATTATGCATGTTTAATAATACGGATGTTTGTATATAACATTTTTCTCTGTAATTAATAACAGAAAAGATGTTAAAGCGTTACAACGATATGAAGACTATAATAATGAATAAAAATAAAAGGCTGGTATTGATACTAAATAAGAACTATGCATGAAAACAAGGAACACAGAAAAGAAAAGATGGGTAGAAAGCTCCCTCAGGAGGATGGAGGAACGATCCCTCAGGGAGATGAAACCCTCCTAACACATATAGAGACTGTCATCTGGGAACTCGTGCCCTTGGGATCATATTTTCCGTTAGAATAGCTTCAATACAACCACTGCATGGGTGACTTCCACCTCTGAAATCTGGGAGAAGTGCCACCCTTGGCAACTCATTGACCCAGAAGCTCAGAAAAATTCTTAATTTAAAGGCAGTGAAGGGAGTAAGCGGGAGAAAATTCATTTTCACCAATCATCAGAAGAGTCAAATAAATGCCTTAGCAGAGATTATTTTTCCTTACTTTTATCTTTCCTAGCTCTTTTTTTATTATCTGTACATCCAGGGAGGTAGAGAGAAAGAAACAATAAAAAATGATTTTGGAGACTACTTGACTTCACCTACATTTTAAGTCCATCTTTAAATAACCTTAAGGGAAATTTTCCAGTCATAAAAATGTACTCAAGAAACATTAATTAGGGCTCTGAGACTGAAATCCAAGCTGGAGGGCAACAGCATGCTTGTTGAACTTTCAAATCAAGACTTTTTGTTTTAAAAGAAATCAAAATTTTTTGTCCAGTGCTCTACATTTCCCACTGGGGGTGTGGAGCAAGGCCCAATGCACTTGTCGTGGGAGCTTGTACCTGCTCGATGCTTGTGTCAAGCCAGTATCCCCAGCCCTGCATCACATCAGTGGAAGGTGA
>PVJO010030262.1:0-15761 GCA_004026905.1 Hystrix cristata | reverse complement strand
ATTTGCATCTCTCGAATGACTAGTGATGTTGAGCATTTCTTCATATATTTATTTGCCATTTTTATTTCTTCTTCTGAGAAATGTTTATTCATTTCAGTTGCCCATTTTTGGATTGGGTCTTTAAATTTAGGAGGTTTAATTTTTTTGAGTTCTTTGTATATTCTAGATGTTAGAGCTTTGTCTGATGGATAGCTAGCAAGAATTTTTTCCCAGTCTGTGCTCAAATACCTCATCTTTGACAAAGAAGCCAAAAATCCTCATTGGAAGAAGGATAGCCTATTTAACAAATGGTGCTGGAAAAATTGGCTAACCACATGTCGAAAATTAAAACTAGATATATGTCTCTCACCATGTACTAAACTCAAATCAAAGTGGATCAAAGATCTAAACATTAAAACAGAAACATTAAATTTACTACAGAATAGAATAGGAAGAACCCTTGAAGACATAGGGGTAGGAAAAAAATTTATGAACAAAACCCAGACTGCACAGGAAACAATACAAGGAAAGTTGGGTTCTTAATGAATATCTGAAAGAGAGAAAAGGGTCCATGAAAAGAATGTGTAGTGTGTTCTAAACAAGCCCAATGTCCTCAGTAAATTCAGTGCCTCATCTCGCAGAATAACTATGCTAACTGGTGGATTTATCAATTCAGTCTTACTGGTAAAGAAGAAAGAAAGTGATAGCAATGATAAAGATATCATTTGAAAGAGTACCTTTTGGAAATGAATATCAAATGCATTTTACTCTTACTCTGTAACATTATTTTCCCCTGATATTAAAATTATGGACCCCTAAAGGAAGTCAAGTGATTGGGAAATCATTATAATTTCCACTGCTACATTACTAATTTAAGTAGAAAACCTAGTCTGGGTAACACAAAACCAAAGTCGACTCAAAGGAATCATGAAACACACTTCTTAAACCTTGCACCTTCATCCAGAGACTTTGCTATTGTTTATTGCCAGTTCCAAATGTAAGAATGATAGAGATTATTCTCCATGATATGTCAGTGGCTCATCAAGGGTGCTAAGAGGAAAAAAAAAAAACCTCGAAGGAACTAGGAAATGAAAAAGAGCCCAAAGGAAAAATGGTAACTAAAATTTTCCAAGTGAAAAATAAATACATAGAAATTTAACCAAATCGTGTGTCAGGGTTTGATCAAGAAATAACTAGGAATAGCTGGGCGTGGTGGCACACTCCTGTAATCCCAGCACTCGGGAGGCTGAGGCAGGAGGATAGCTGCAAGTTCGAGGCCAGTCTGGGCTACATAGTGAATTCAAGGACAGCCTGCTGCATTGCCAGACCCTGTCTCAAAAAAAAAAAAAAAACCCTAGGAATTCAGGATCAACTACTACTACTACTAACGAAACACCTTATAAAAGATTTTATTCTCAAAGCACTTTCAAATTATATCATAGCATATTAAAGCTAGAGGGACTATTAAAATGCATCCAGTATAAGTCTCTTAATTATTCTTGTTTTCTTCTTATAAACATTTTACTAAGGGTATAACATACATATAATAAATCTTAGTTATACACATTGATTAAGTTTTATAAAGTGAGCACACCTGTGTCACTACTGCGTAGATCAAAACTTGGCATATTATCAACATCCCAAAGGACTCCCATGTTCCTCTTGGTCTTATACCCCATTCTGACTTCTGTCACCATAGACTACTTTTACCAGTGTTTGAACTTGATATAAATGGATTCTGCTTTTCATCTGGTTTGGTTATCAAACTTATATCATGAGATTCACCAATGCTGTTTGGTGTTGTAGTATTTGATTTTTAATTGCTATATGCTATCCCATTGCATAAACATACCACAATTTACTTATTCATTCCAACATTGGTGAACATTTAGGTTGCTTTCAGTGTAGCACTATTACAAATCATACTACTGTGTGCATTTTACACATAATTTTGGTGCACACATGTGTGCAATTTTGTTGAGTATATACATAGGAACTAATGTTTTAGGAAATTAACATGTTGGATACACACATATTAGACCTAAATAGATACTGCAAGTTTCCAAATTGCCTTTACCAATTTACACTCCAATCAACAGTAAATGAGAGTTCTACTAACTCCACATTTTGACAATACTTTGTATTTTTGGTCTTTTTATATTAGCTGCACTTGTTTGTGTGTAGTGGTAACTCATTGCAATCTTTTTATTTCTCTCATAGCTAATTATGTATGCTGACACTTTTGATATCTTAATTGGTGTTAATAGTTTGATAAAAGGCAAAAGATTTATATGATCTGAAAAGAAACCAGAGTATTGTGGTGTTATAGTTTGGATCTGGAATGTCATCCAAAGGCTCATGTGTTGAAGGTTTGGTCCCCAGCTGGTACCACAACTGGGAGGTGGTGGAAACTTTAGGAGGTGGGGCTAGTAGGAAGAGTTGGGCATGCCCTTGAAGGGTATATTTTATCCCTGGTCTCGCCCTCTCTCTCTCCCCCTCCCTCTCCCTATCTCCCTCCCTCTCCCTCTCCCTCCCTCTCTCCCCTCCCTGGCCACCGTGAAGTGAGCAGCTTTGCTCTGACACACCCTCCCTGCTGTGCTTCCTGTTTTGCCATAGCCCCACAATTATGGGGCCAATAAATTATAGACTGAAACTGTGAAACCCTGAACCAAAATAAGTTTTCCCTCCCTTAAGTGGGTTTTCTCAGTATTTTTTCACAGCAACAGAAATCTAACTAACACATCTGGTAAAATACCTGTTCGAGTCTGTAGACATTTTTAAATTGTATCATCTGTCTTTTTCTTATGGATCTCTAGGAATTCTTCATGTATTTCTGGATACCAGTCCTTTGCCAGTTATGAATATTACAAATATTTTTCCCACTCTTATTTGCTTTTTTACTCTCTTAATTGTGCTTTTAGATGTATAACAATTCCTTACATCAATAAAATACAAGAGAGATGACTCAGATCACCAACATAAGGAATGAAAAAAGAGATATCATTATAGATATTATATATGTTAAGAAGAAAATAAGGAGATAATATAAACAAATCTATGCTAAATCTTGCTCTGATAATAATCTATACATTCTCAATTTTCATTGTAAAAACAACCAACACCATATAAATTTAGACAATGAAAATTAGAAAATAGCTTCTAGGCTGTTACTGCTCAAATATGGAAAGATATCATTTTGTTTACTCAACATTTGTTTACATCTTCTAAATGTCAGATATTATGTGAGAGGATTTGAACATAACAATGGACAAAAAAGATCTGTCCTTACTCTCACAAAGGCTACAATCATGGAAGAAGAACATTAACAATCACCCTGAAACCTCATTTTCATTATGGCAAATGCTGCATAGAATGGCTACAAGGCTCTGCGCATGTGTATAACAGGGACATAATTAGACAAGAGCATGAAAAACTTGTCTGAAAGAGTTACATGTAAGCTTAGATTTGAAGGGCAGTTAAAAGTTTCCTAAGTGAAGGGGGTAGAAAAGCAGGGAGGATAAGAAAGGGGAGATTCAGAAAGAAAGAGCACCCCCGCACACAGACACACGTGTGTGAACGCACACACACAGAGCCCACTGACGGCAATGCGACCCAGAGATTTAACTGCTTCAGCTCAAAGTCTATTTAATTCTGAATTCTAAAGTAAAGGCAAAATGAGGCAACGAGTTACACCATTGTCTTAACATGGAAGTGGCTCTGATGTTTGGAAAACTGAGGTAAAGAAGAATCCAGAGCTTCAAGAGTGTCATCGAAACTGACAGGGATACTGGAGTTTTATAGATTCTACAAGTGGAGAATATGGGCACCCTGTTCTTCAACTAGGCCCAGAGAAAAAAGTAATAAAATCTCAGAGGAAAACAGCACTGTAGTAGTATTCCAGAAAGACCATTCCGGGCCTTCTGGAGTGGGCAGAAATTCCTGTTCCTCAATGTGGTCCAGAAGCAGCAGGGCCACCAGCCTTGAGGAGCTAATATGGGCTGGGACAATGAAAATGTCATCAGTGGCGACCAGTGTGCAGATTGAAGAGCTGAGGTCTCCCTGTGATTATCCGAGACACTACTTAACACAAATCTGGAGACTTCGATAACAACTATGAATGTTTTATCAAATTTGGATGGGGTATATGGTCTCCGAGAAAATTACATCATATGTAGAAACTAAAAAAAATTTCTTACACTTTATATTTTGGAGTAAAATGCATGTGCACTACAAGATTTAATATTGAGGAGAAGTAGTAAAATCTGGAGAAACTCAAAGCAGTGTGAGCTACAGGTGTCTTTCACAGGACTCCTTCGGTGGTAAGTAGGAAAGAAGCAAGTAAAGGTGCAAGGTCAGTGGAGACAAATGTTCAGTGAATGAAAGAATGAATGGTCCTGGCCCTTTCACGGGCCCATTCCAATTTCCAGAAACACACCCTTTCTATCACACCTCCATTTCTCCCACAGGAGAGACACAGAAAAAGTCAAGCTGACTTACTTTAATCTATTGCTTCCCGGCAGTGAAACTAGGCTTCCCGAGTGGCTGCCAAGGTTGTAGGGGCAAAAATGTGCCTTTCGCTTAACTGAGAAAGAAGAACCTCCTTGAGTTATATGTCATTAGTGAATCCTAATGTCATTAGGTACAAGAATCAGAATTTGCATAGAAATCATTGCAGAGAATTGTTTCTTTCCCATGCCAGTATTGATTTCCCAGTACCGTTAGCTGCTTAATGCTACTGCTTTTAATTGATTACTCCAGGGGAGTCTCTCAATAGCAGGCTTCTTCAATTGAGATGCCAGGACATTCATTGAATGTGATTCGACAACCTCAATTGACTCTGGAGACCTCTGCCTATGTATAGCATAATCACAGCAGCCCCACACAATTTAATAAATAATGTGGCCCTTCCAGAAACAACACTCTGGCTATGACCCAGTTAAAAAATATGAACCTGTCCAGTTCTCTTTACCTACTAATAATCAATGATCAAGTAATATATCTGTAACAACATGCAAAGTTGGGTGTCTGAGGTTTACTTTAAAACCTCTTCTTGTTTCAACCTCTGTTTATGTGTGAAAACTCCTGAAATGCCTGTGCTCACCCTGCTGCCTTAGCAAATAGTTGCAAGACTACCTTGAATCCCCTTTGGCTAACCAGGGATGTTACAATGTGTAGTACTTGGAACACCATCATCACTACCACGGACTGCCGACATTGAGAAGTGGTAGAGTAAAAGTATGCTGAGTTAGGGCAGCTCGAGATGCACTTTAGTAATTCGCCCAATTCCCACAGGAGCTTTTTACTTTCTGATTCAATATCTCCTAAACATTTCTCTCAGGAAAAAGGACCTGGCTCATTAATTCAATCCAACTGACCAAATATAATGTGCCTTGGTGAGGGAGATATAGACGTCACCCACTACTTCAAGTGAACAGGGATGCTTTTCTTATATCTCAGTCTATTTGAGCCCCATCCCTCCAGCTAAGTATCTCAGTCAATTCAAGCTCTCTCTCACCATCTCTGGGCTTGTGGCTGAGATATCAAAGTACTTGCTCTTCAGTTGTCTGCTGCTATTCATCCCAGAATCCACTGAAAGGTGCATTGTCATGTGTTGCCTTGATTGTCTCTGCGCATGTATTGCATGAATATTCCAGTTCTACCAAAACCTCAATTACAAATGCACTCAAATCACTGCTAGACCTCCTCAACTTTGAGCTTAAATTCTCTCATGTCTCATAGCCTCTTGTGTGTATTCAGAAGATACTTGATTCTTCCAATACTTCACAGAGTCCAAGGAATTGTGAGGGAGTCTCCAGACCTCTCACCTGATATAACACATTCGGACAACTCCCTCTGCTGCTCTGGTGCTAGATGGGCTCAGGAGCACTCTAGCTACAGGGCTTGCTGCTTCCCCATGTATGGGGAGAGGCAAGGCACAGCCTCATCTGCTCTCTGATTTCTCTGCCCACCACCATTCATTGAGGATTATATTTTTCTGCAACCTTGCAGGATCTCATCCTGCACGGGCAGATTATAGCACCTCTGGTAGGGAACACACCAAGGAACACACCTTTCATTGTATCTCTCATTTTTCTCATATACAGCGGAAATTCCGTGTAGTTTGAGAAGAGGAAAACTGGTTTTGGCTGATCCTCTATCCTTTCAAGTCTTTATTGTGTATGTTATAAAGTGTATTTCCTGGGTTCTTAAGGACTTGAGCATTTGAAGCTCAAAAGCTCTGGTTCCAGAAATTCGAAATAGGCTTTTAAATCTTAAAGACTAAACCTTTACTTTTCTGTTGTTGTCTCTTCTAATATAACACTTTCTCTTAGGTTATGAATGTCTTTGCTGCATATGGAAAGGGCTAGATATAAACACACACGGAGACAATAGTGTATTACAACATTATCTCAACATGTTGCTAAATATTTAAGGTCATGGTAAAAACTAGAGGAGACAAAAGGAAAAGGCATGGTCCATATGCTAAAAAAAAGTTTCATTATGGAGACCATGCTTTATACACCTAAGACATAAAAAATACTTTAGTATATACAACCCGGAGGTAGCAGAAATAATACTGTAAAGAAGCCAAAGAAGAGAACTATCTATATGAACCACAGAAGTCAGAGATAGTTCTATAGAAAAGACTGACCTAAAAGGAGAAAGGAAAGTGGAGAAGGTAATAAATGAATAACTTCATTTTGAAACTTTTCTCCAAGCCAATGCCATGTCCCTTATATCAGGCTTTTTGTGGTGTTTTCACTGTCCTCATGCAGTTTTAATGAAAAAATTCTACTCATGTCTTTGAAAATCTAATGTGCCAAGAACTGGGTTCTTACTTATTAAGAAGTAATACATACTTATTAAACACATACACAAATTAAACCCTACGCTAGGCAGCATCGCATTATGGCTATCTCCTACCAAGTGGAAACCACATGGAGGACTTGTTAAAACAGAGCGCTGGGCTTCAAATCCAGGGTTTCTGATTTCAAAAGTCTGGAGCAGTTCATGAGAATCTGCACTTCTAACAAGTTCCCAACTGTAATTGATGTTGTTCACTGGCAGAAACCATGGCGCAGGGGTTGGGGATTTAGCTCAAGTGGTAGAGCACTTGCCTAGAAAGACCAAGGCCCTGAATTTGGTCCCCAGCAACCTGGCCTCCCCAAAAAAAGAAACCAGTGGCATAATGGTTAATAGCCTGCAAAATTTATGGACAGCCACACCTGAATTTGAATCCAAGCTCTGGCACTTACCAGCTCAGTTATTCTGAGTGCATTAGCAGCTTGGAGCCTCAGACTTTTTTTTTTTAATCTGTAACACTCTATACAAGATTCAGCAAATGTTTTTGAGTTCTACTGTGCTCTTGGTGTAGGGGAAATAGCAGTAAAAAGATAAGCATAGACACTGTGGGGTGACAACTATTAAACACAATTACCCATAGTACTGTATTATTAGGTTGTGATCATTACTGTGAAGGGAAAACAGGGAAACCTAATCCAGACTGAATGGTAAATGAAGACATTGCTGAAGCGGGTGATACCTTAACTGCAACCAAGAGGGCCTTTGCTCAGTAGTAGGGCCAGTGAGGATGGTTATATTTTGGGCCTGCTGGATGTGCAAACAATGAAGATGCAGTGGGCTTCTGAGTGTGAGTGATAGGGAGTGGTGAGGAGATTGGGCAACCGGGAGAATGGGTTATAGAAGGAGTGGGTAAAGCTGGCTATAGTGGGCAGAGTTAGACAGTGTGTCTAATGGAGAAGCATGTGGTGGTGGGTATATCAGTGGGCAATTGTGGTATGATGAGGATACTGCGAAGGTAAAGCCTGGTGGAGGTGGTGCATGAGAGGTGGTGGGCTCACCACTTACGGTAAGAAAGGTTAGTGAATATGACTTGTGAGTGAAATGGCCGATGTTGAATGGAACTATCACAAAGAATAAAAGGACATTATTCTGGACAAGCAAACCAGATGTTTCCTTCCTGATGTTGTGGTATTTGAGACTGAAAGGATGAAGAGAGGGGTTGCATATACGCTAAGTAGAAAGAATTGCATATGCAACAGCTCTGAGACAGTAGGGAGCTGAAGATCCTGTAGAAAAGCAGTACGGCTAGTGTGGAAAGAATGGAAGGGAAAATGGTATGTTATGGCTTGTATCTAGAGATCCCCCCAAAGCCTCATGTGTTCACAGGTGGGGCTTTTCAGAGATAGTTGGATCCAGAGTGTGTGATCCTGGGATTAAGGGTGTGTGATTACTAAATAAGTCCACTGATTGGTCTGGTGTAGTTCTGGGTGTGGATGACGGGAAGGCCCACCCTGAGTGTGGGTAGCACCACCCAAAGGGAGGGTAGCCTGAAAAGGGTAAAAGGGAGAGGCAGGCTGCTGAGGCTGTTGTCGCTTCACTACTTTGCAACTTTGCTGCCTTCTGGCTTCCCTGCTTTGCCGTAGACTATTTCTTCTCTGCGGTGCCTGTCTGCCATGCCAGCCAATTATGGACTGAAACCTCTACAAACTGTGAGCCAAAATAAACCTTTCCTTTTTTAACATTGGGTGTCAGGTATTTTGTCTCAGCAACAAGAAAAGTAACTAAGAAATGGTGGAAGATGAGGCTAAAGACATGGGCAGGAGCCAAACCATGCAGAGCCTTGTAGCAATTGGTAAGGAGTTTGGTCTTTAGCCTAAGAGCAGTTAGAAGCAATGCTATCAGCTTAGCATGCGCAAAAGCCTGTACCTATTACACTGTGGCTAATAGCCTGAAGGAAGACACGAGTTGGGAGTTAATTCAACAACTCATCCTCAAGTCATATTTTTCTATTGATGTAACACAGGTACTTCCATAATCAGAGCACTTCCTTGTCTTTATCCCTTGAACTTGATTCCTTGCTTGGTATCCCAGTAGTGGGATTATATTTTCTACACAAAAGTCAATTTTCTTCCCCGGCACCACAAAAAAAAACCAAACAAACAAAAGTCAATTTTCTGATAGCCATTGCCATAATTCCTTGATAAGTGGCTAGCAGGTAAACTGGACTTTGCCAATTGCTAACTCTTTGGATGAACATTGGCTAGTTGCTTCACTCCTGCTTAACAAAATCCTGGTTCTTGGTTTGGTTTTTCACTATAGATATTTATATCCACACATTTACCTACTCTTATCTTTCTGTGGTCTGATCTGATTCTAAATTTACTAATTTAGTAATTCTAAATTTACTATGTATCTATAATAACTAAATCATTAAACCCTGAAGTTACATTCTTTCCCCATCCCCAGCCTTACCCTGACCCAGTAAGCCCTCCTGAATTCTCAAGACTGATCTATTTCAGTGAGGCCTGTTCTATCACTACTAGCAGCTATTGTCAAAGGGCTAGAACAGCATGTAATAATAAACATAGCCTAGAATTTGGACCACATCATGTCTTGCATTCTGAGAACTGGATGCGAGCTACTTGGTATTCTTGAGACTGTAAAGTTTAGGCCTCGTAAACAAGTCAGAAGTGCTCCTTTGCGACACCTGAGCTCACTTGTCGTTTCTGAGAAGTCAGTGTTCACATTTGAATGGATTTGTCCCAAGTCTGGCAGCTTAATTAGAGGACATTATACATCCTAGACTACCAACCTTTTCTTGAGTGCAATCACTGTATTTACTCTGAGGCAAAAGATCCAAAAAATAAGAAATCTCCCCTTCCTGGGTTGTTTGAAGACCACATTAGTTGCATAGATATGATATGACAATCTTATCAAGCCCACATTTCTCATGCTCAATCAAACTATAAGTGGAGATGAGGGGACTGAAGCTACTAATGGGTTCAAAGATGCTCATTTTTCTAGAGTTTTGTTACAGTGGTCTGGGGGTAAGATTAAAGGTAAAGAAAGTATATGATGGTTGCAGACATGAAAGGCAGGTTTTTGGCTAGAAGATACTTCATCTATAAAGCTGCTACTTTATATTGTAAAGGTCAAAATTCTCTGAAGAGTAGAGGCAGTGGAGAGAACTGTTCTCAGAAAGAGTCATCTTGTGAAGAATATAGGAAGTCTCCTTATCAGGTCCTAAAGGTGGCTTTGGTGCCAGGGACTAGGTGGCAAAGGCTTACAGGTGAAGGCAAAGAATTCTTGGAAGCGTGAAATACAAGCCTCTAGGAAAGAATGGGAAAGTTTCTAGCAGGCAGTCCAAAGAGCTGAATTTAAAGGAGCCCAGGAGTCCACAATGGGCAGTAGAGGTGGCAGGATGTCAGAGTACTAGGAGAGCTGCAGATGCAGATAAAAGAGCAGCCAGTTCCCAAGTTAAAGTTTGTAATACTAGGAAAACACCAAATGTTCTTTATTCCTTTAACATCACCAGGAGCTCTATGGAGCAGGCTTGAAGTTGGTTTAGTCAAATACGTGATGTTCACATTCAAAGTGTTAAGCTTTACACTGGATAGACTCAGGGAAAAGTATGATAAATGGGATTTACTATTCAGGCCCACATTCTCTCTCTTCCTTTTTGAGACCTGCTCATCCCAAACGTAACTTGCTGCCTCCAGCTACACAGATTGCACCCATCAAAGATATCTTCTCATGTTGCTCCAATGCCCAGAAGTCCCTGCACCCTGGGTTCCATGCTGTGCTTTCTGCAAATCGTTCGTATGAAAGCATAACAGGCTCAATGTTTTTATTTTCATTTTATTTTTACATTTTATTTTATTAGTACATATTTTCAATACATAAAGATTACATTCATTTTGGGGACATGGTACATGTAGATAGCACAACTTAATTCTTTTTCTTCATCCCCTTTCCCTCCACTTCCTCTCTCCTCCCTCTATATCTGGGTCCCCTTCCAATGAAAAAGATCTATCTCCCTGTTTTCTATTATTATTTATTTTGCTCTGTAATTTATTTATATTTTGGGTTTCTCATACAAGAGAATGCATATGGTATTTAAGCTTGTGTCTGATTTATTTCACTTAACATTATGGTCTCAAAATGCATCCATTTTGCTACAAATGACTCAAGTTTATCCTGCCTTATGGCAGAGTAGTACTCTGTGTATAAATACCACATTTTCTTTATCCATTCATCTATTGATAGAAATAGAAGCCACAACAAAGATATAGCTATCATGAATTGTGCTCCTATAAACGTGGGTATGAATGTATTGCTGTAATATGTTGTCTTTAACTCTTTCAGGAAGATACCTGGAAGAGGAATAGCTGGGTTGAATGAAATTCCTAGTTTTAGTTTTTGAATGAATCTCCATACTAATTTCCATAGGGGTTGTACTAGTTTACATTCCCACCCACAATGTGGAAGGGGTCCTTTTCCTGAATATCTTCATCAAGATTTGTTATTATTTGATTTCTTTTTGGAGTAAGATGGAATCTCGGTGTTGTTTTAATTTGTATTTCTCTAATGCCCAGAGATGTTGAACATTTTTATGTGTTTATTGGCCATTGGCACAGAAGAGCACAACTTCTTCTATGAAGTGTCTATTCATTTCATGTTATGGTTTATATCTAGATAACTTCCCAAAGCCTCATGCACTCATAGGTGGTGCTTTGGGGAGATGAAGGGATCATGGATGTGTGATACCGGTTCATTGATGTATTACACTGGATTAGTCCACTGGTTTATAGCTGGCTGTGATGTTGAGACGTGAAACCTGGTGGAAGGAGTGGGTAACCATGGGCATGGATATATATCCCTCTTGCCATGAGCACACATGTTTTCCTGTCTGCCACACCATGAACTGTTTCTCTTCTGCTGTACCCATCTGTCATGCTGCTCTGCTTTGGAGCCAGCTGACTATGGATTTAAATCTCTACAAACTGTAAGCAAAAATAAACCTTTCCTCCTTTAACTTGTCGGGTATTTTATCCCAGCAACAAGAAATTAACTAAGACATTTCAGTTTTCCTTTTCTGATTGGCTTGTTTATTATGGAGGGTCTATTTTTTTTTTAGTTCTTTATATATTTTAGATAATAGTCCTCTAAGGAATAGCTGGCAAATTTTTTTTTTCCATTCTGTAAGTTGTCACTCCATTCTGGTGGTTGTTTCCTTTGCTGTGCAGAAGGTTTTTAATTTGATATGGCCCCATTAGTTGATTCTTAATGCTATTTCTTGTGCAGTTGAGGCACTGTTCAGAAAGCTCTTCCCTACACCTATGTCTTCAAGAGTTTTATGCAATTTATCCTCAGGCAGATTAAGTGTTTCTGCTTTAACATTTAGATCTTTGATCCATTTGATTTCAGTTTAGTACATGGTGAGATATATAAGTCTTGATTCAATCTTCTGCATGTGGATAGCCAGTTTTCCCACCACCATTTGTTGAAGAGGCTATCTTGCCTCCAGTGTATGTTTATGGCCCCTTTGTCAAAGATGAAATGGCTGGATGTGCCTGTGGTTCTTTCTGCATCCTCTATTCTGTTTCATCACTCCACCTGTCTGCTTCTGAGCCAGTATCATGCTGTTTTTATTACTTCAGTAAAACTCAGAGTCTGGAATTGTGATGTCTTGTGGTTGACTCTTGCTGCTCAGGATTGTTTTTGCTATTTTCAATCTCTTCCAGCTGTATACAAATTTTAGGATTGTTTTTCCTAGTAATGGATGCTGTTGGTATTTTGATTGGGATTGCATTAAATCTGTATATCAGTTTTCCAAATATGGTTATTTGACAGTATTTGTTCTGCCTATCCAGTAACAGGACGTCTTTCCATTTCTGATGGCCTATTCAGCCTTGCTTTTCAGAGTACTGTAGTTTTGGTTTCACTGCCTTGGGTAGGTTAATTCCTGAATATTGAAGTTTTCTTGTCGCTATTGTGAATGGTATTGTTTTCCTTATTTCTTTATCAGTGAGATGCAGTGAGATGCAGTTGGTGTAGAGGAATGCTATCGATATTTCTGTTGATTTTGTATCTTGCTACATTGCTAAATTTGGTTATTAATTCTAGGAGTCTTTTGGTAGAATTTTAGGGTTTTCTATATAAAGGATCATGCCATCTATGAATAAAGACACTTTGACATCTTCCTTTCCTATACATATTCATTCTTCTCTCTCTCTCTCTCTCTTGCCTGATTGCTCTTCCTAACATTTTGAGTCCTGTACTCAAAAGGAATGGTGATAGTGGACTTCCTTGTTTTGTTCCTGATTTTAACAGGAAAGCTTGCAGCTTTTCCCCATTTCATATGATGCTAGCAGTAGGTTTGGCATAAATTAGGCTTTTACCAGATCGAGATAAGGTCCTTCCATGCCTATTTTCTTCAAGGTTTTCATTATGAATGCATGTTGGATTTCATCAAAGGGATTTTCTGCATCATTTGAGATGACTGCATGATTTGTGTCCTTGCTTCTGTTTACGTGATGGATGACATTTATTGATTTGCATGTATTGAACCATTCTTGCATCATGGGAATGAAACTTACTTGGTCATGATATATGCATTTTTTGATGATTTGTTGCATTCTGTTTGCCAGTATCATGTTGAGGATTTTTGTGCCTATGTTCATTAAGGAAATTGATCTATGCCAGGCATGGTGGCACATGGCTGTAATCCAAGCACTTTGGAGGATGAAGCATGAGGACAGCTGCAAGTTCAAGGCCAGTCTGAACTACATAGTGAGTTCAAGGCCAGCCTGAACTACATAACAAGTCTTTTTTGGCTGGGTCCTTCCTGGTCTTGGAATCAGGGTAATGCTGGTTTCCAGGAATGACACTATGAGTACTCCTTCTCTTTTAATTTCATTAAAGAGTTTGAAAGAATTTGAGTAGTATTGGCATTAGATCTTCCTGGAAGTTTTTATAGAATTCAGCAGTGAATCCATCAGATCCTGGGGTTTTCTTTGTTGCTAATTTTTTTTTTTGTCACCGCTTCAATTTAATTGTCTATTATTGGTTTACTCAGGGTTTATATATCTCGTTGGTTTAGTTTGGGTAATTCATATGTTTCCAAGAATCTATCCAATTGTTGTAGATTCTCCAATTTATTGGAATAGAGATTTTCAAAGTAGTTACTAATAATCTTCTGGATTTCAATGGTGTCATTATTTTACATTTCTCATTTCTACTTGCATTGCTTTGAGTCTTTTCTTTCCTTTTCAGTAAGATTGGCCAAGAGTTTGTCTTTGCTATTTATTCTTTCAAAGAACCAGCTCTTTGATTCATTGATTCTTTGTGTTGTTTTTTTTAGTCTCAATTATATTAATTTCTGCTCTGATCTTTATAATTACCTTCCCTTCCTTGTACTAGTTTTGGATTTGGATTATTCTTGTTTTTCTAGGACTTTGAAGAGCAAAGAGCATCACTGTGTTATGGGCTTGCTTTGTTTTTCTGATGTAGATGTTCACAGCTATTAACTTACCTCTTAGGACTATTTTCACCGTGCTCCATGTATTTTGATATGTTGCACTGTCATTATGGTTTGATTCTAGGAACTAATTTCTTCCTTGATTTCTTCTGTGACCCAAATATTATTCAAGAATATATTATTTAATTTCCATATATTTGCATTATTTTTGTGTTTTCTTCTCCCATTTATTTCTACTTGCATTGTACTATGATCTGATAACATGCAAGATATAAATTTGATTCTTTGGCATTTACTTAACTATGCTTTATTGGCTAGTATGTGGTATATTTTGGAGAAAGTTCCATGTGCTGCTCACAGAAATGTGTGTTCTGTTGTCATTGGGTGGAACACTCTGTAGATATCTATTAAGTCCATTTGTTTGGAGGTTTGTTTCAACTCTGATGTTTCTTTGTGGATATTTGGTCTAGTTGATCTACTTGTGAGAGTGAGATATTGAGGCCCCCCCACTATAATTGTGTTGATGTATATCTCATCTTTTATCTTCAGTAGTGTTTGTTTTATGAAGTCGAGTGTGCCAGTGTTCAATACATATATGTTTATAATTGTCACCTCTTCCTGTTGAATGATTCCCTTACCCAATATGTAGTGATCTTCTTCACCTCTTCTAATCAGTTTTGGCTTGAAGTCTACTTTGTTGGAAAATAAGATAGCTACTCCTGGTTGTTTCGGAGTTCTCGTTGCATAGAATATTTTTTCTATCCTTTGAGTTTTAATCTGTGAGTTTATTTTTGAATTAATTGTGATTCTTGTATGCAACATACTGTTGGGCTTTGTTTCTTAATTCATTCTGCTGATCTGTATCTTTTGGTTGGGGAATTGAGACCATTTACATTGAGAGTTATTCCTGAAAGGCATTAATTAATTCCTGTCATTGCATTATTTTCTTGTTGCTGATTCTCTTTTTTCCCTTCTGCTTAACTACTTACCCTGCCTGGTATTCATTCCATTAGACTTCTTTGGCACTGTTGACTTCATTGTCTCTTTCTATGATATTTTTGAGAGGGCCCCCTCCTCCTTGGAGTGCTGTTTTTGTGGTAATGAATTTCTTTAGAAGCTCTTTGTCTTAGAAATATCTTATGTCTCTGTCAATTTTGAAAGACAGTTTTCTAGGATACACCAGTCTATATTAGAATTTGTTTTCTTTTCTTTTTTATTTTTATTTTTTGAACATACCATACTTTAATAATCACAATAGGTCAACTGTTTTTCTGGAGTGGGTTTCAAACAGAGGTGGCAACACTCAAATACCTCATCTTTGACAAAGAAGCCAAACACCCTCATTGGAAGAAGGATAGCCTATTTAACAAATGGTGCTGGAAAAATTGGCTAACCACATGTCGAAAATTAAAACTAGATATATGTCTCTCACCATGTACTAAACTCAAATCAAAGTGGATCAAAGATCTAAACATTAAAACAGAAACATTAAATTTAC
>PVJO010030261.1:0-15728 GCA_004026905.1 Hystrix cristata | reverse complement strand
GTCGGGTTGCTCTTAGTACCGCTTGCTGCTGGACCAGGGAGAGGGCAAGTGCCGGGAGGGAGCGACTTTGCAGAAGTTCCCCAGCTGGGAGGACACAGGAGTCTTTATCGTAGACCCGGATCCTTTCCAGTGTGCCCACATTCTGGGCATGCCAGGGAGTGAAGGGCACTTTCCTGAGATACAGATTCTCCAGGGGCTCAAACCCAGCCCACAGCCACAGGGTGGAGTCACGCGTGCGGAGCGGGCAGGGGGGCTGCGCACTGGGCAGGTGCAGGCGTGTCAGGCCTAACGGCTCAGCGTGGAACCGGGTGCGGCGGGGACACAAGCTACGCCGGAAGGTGGGCCAGTCTGCCCTCTGGAGATAGGAGGTGTTGGCTCCAGTGGGCCTTGAGGATTCCTTGAAGGGGGACCATGTGTGCATGTGTGCACCCGTGCACGTGTGTGTGTGTGTGTGTGTGTGTGTGTGTGTGTGTGTGTTTTGTTGGTTCGCTGCTTGTTTTCATCAAGAATGGGCTTCGGAATGTTGACAGAGTTGATAATACTCACACGGGAGAGCAGCAGCCAGAGGAGGCAGCAGCTGTAGCCAGCAAGCCATCGCCTGAGATGCAGTGATGCATCAGGACCGGGCGCAGCAAGGGACCCAAAACAATAAAAAGCGCTTCTGTGTTACTGTGGAGGGAGACCCAGCATGACACGGCTCCCGCTTCGTGTACATGGTTGCACATAACTAATCAGATACCTGATGAGAATAGGTATAGTCATCATGTCTTATATTTCTGCTTTTCTAGTAGCAGAAATTTCATTTTTTAGGTTCAATTCTATTGAAAGTTCCACTCCAAGAAGCAATGGGTTTTTGAGAACTATCCCCAGTGTGTTCAAACTTAATGCCGTAAGTCTGTAGAGTGGACTTCTTAAGTCAGTGATTCCCTAGTTTGCCATCGGAATCTCCAGAGCTTATTAAAAATACAGATGGTCAGACTCACCTTGAAGGCTGAGTTCACAGCCCTCCGATGGTGCACGCAGACCTGGGCTTTACCAGTGCCCTGCCCTGTGGAATTGTTCTTTGTGAGCAGCAGTGCTGGGGAATTTGCCTCAGAGAGCATTTTCACTGAGCACTTTCATTTGAAATGGGGGGGGGCAGTGTTTAAATGCCAGTAATCCATGCGCCCTCGTTCCCCTGTGCACCTCACTTCCTCTTGCCTTTGATCCCGACATGGTCTCCTTGAATCAAAGTTCCTAACAGATTGGTAGCTACTAAAACAATTGTACTGCGTAGTTACCAGAAGACACGGCTGACCTAGCTGCCTCGTAGAGAGGTGAAGATGTTTCTGGATCCGATGCTGATGGTGGTGCCCTGGGGTGCGGAGCAGGGTGAAGGTCACCTCAGGGGTCTGGAAGGAGGGCGACTTCTGACAGGGAATTTGCCTGTGTGCTGAGTAGCACAGCATCAACCCTAGAAGGCTGAGCTACACTGGGGAAGGGTAGAAACTGAGTCCAGCACTTCTGTACTCCTTTTCAGGGTGGCCTCAGGGTGACATTTAATGTGTTGCTCTTACCAGCTGGCTGTAAGCAGCCATCGGAGCGGGGTCACACTGCTTCCTACAGAGAGTGAGCAGAGTTTGTCCTGTCAGGCGCTAGGCCGTCCACATCCCGCACAGATCTGGGCCAGAAAAGGTGCTCAAGCGGAGTCTGCAGGAAAGAGACCCATTCACCTCAGCGCTAGCCTCAGACATAGCCTTCTACCCACTAAAGAGTTTCTGTTTCCTCCAACGCTCTGCCACCAGGCTGAGGTTGGTCACCTCCGGCCTTTCTGCCTCTGAGCTCTTCTCACACTGCCGGTGGATGTTTCCCCGATCTCACTTCCTCCGCAGACTCACCCAGCTCTCTGCAGAACAATAGTGGGGGGAAATTCATATTCCTCTAGCTATTCCACTCAGCTACCATGTAAACAATGAAATGATTAATGATAGAATGTCAACGCAGTACATCTCAAAGCAAAAATCATAATATAGACTAGAAGATGTGTGTGTGTGCACCTGTGTGTACATACAAAAGACACACACACACAGCTTTCTGAGATCAACAGTGACTTTATGCTTTTGCAGCAACTTAAGTAGAAGTGCAGAATTGGGACCCACAGGCACACTGATGGGCACTTGGTTCATTACAGAAAAGCACTTGGATTTACATGGAGTATTTCTCCATGCTAATCTATGTACTGCTTGAAAAACAAATGGAGAACAAACAACAGCAGCAACTCAGAACAGAGACTAAGTCTGGATAAGGGCCTCGCTCGACCACTGTATGTGGATATTTGTCATACTAATCTTCTCTGTGAATCTAGGAAGTGGCCAGATGAGACAGTAGATGGTCTTTGGGGCAGTGTTAGAAGACATAATATAAAACCGTGTTTATAAAGAAGAATTTCACTGGGTTTGGGAATGCAGTTCCTAGATAGAGTGCTTGCCTAGCATGCACATGGTTCTGGCACCACAGACAAACAAACAAGCCTTAGTTTTATTGGTTCATTGTGTTTTTTCGGGCAGCTTTATGTGCAGCTGTGCACATTTCTGTTTGTCCTCATGACACACTGAGACTTTGGAACAGATTTAAGTGTTGCCACATTTTACAAGCAAAAAACAGGTAGAGCCTAAGGCACTAGCAGTAGACATCTGCAGAACACCTCAGCTCTTTGGCGCTTGCTTCCTCAGAAATCTCTGAGCCCCGTGTTTTCTCTGACAAGCCAGCTCAGCACGCCACGTAGGGCCCACTGTCCTCCTTCCCAGGGACGTGAGTGTAGGTGACAGAGCTGGCGGTGTCTGTGTGACACACATTCCCCAGGACTGCTGGCTTCTGATTTTTCTTAGAATGTTTTCTTCACAGCTTTGTTGAAAGTGAGCTTGTTCTAAACTTAGTTTTTGTGATCTGTCAGTCAGTCCACTGTTGACCCACAGGCGAGACGAGGCCATGTTAGCAAAGTGGCCTTCCAGATCTGCAGGCTGATTTAATTGTACAGAAGGATGTGCACATCTTACAGCCAAATACTGCCACACTTCACACAGGAGACCTGAATATCCAGACTTTTGTGTCTGCAGGGTCCTGGAATCGTAGATACTGACAGATGACGGTGTTACTATAAAGATGGAGCAGTAACTGCCTTTTCCTACACCCTCTCCCCACCCCCAGGCGGGCCTAGAATTGAAATAGCCTCTACTTTTGTAAACGTTTGGAGTTGTCTTTAATTCTAGAAACTTCTTAACCTTTCTCTATTCAACTTAAAAGGCAGTTGAGGATCAGAATGTCCTCAGCACTAAGAGAAGCAAAGCAAGGACAGCTAAAAGATGACAGCCCGTCTCTATGTTCTACCCCAGCATCAAATGAGAGCTAGTAAAATTGGGAGTCATGATTCTGAATAAGTGTTAGCTGGACAGCGTGTCGTGGCAGCCCAGCAGTAACAGCTAACATTTCCCACAATCAAAACAGTATGATTAGGGCTGAGGATTTAGCTCAGTGGTTAGAGTGCTTGCCTCGCAAGCATGAGGCCCTGAGTTCGAGTCCCAGTACCAAAAAAAAAAAAAAAAAAAAAGTATGATTATGTTCTGTCTCATAAAGCAGGAATAAATACACCAAACAGAAGTCACACAAACACATTCGGGCAGCCTAATTTTAAAAACTTGGATTATATCCATAGTTTAACCAAATAGAACTTTTGGCTAAGATACACATTATTCATTTAATTGACAATAATTTCTTGCTCATTTAAAGAAGTGTAGATAGACTTGGGACAGTTAAAATGACTGTGATGTTTTCTAAAAGATTAGGCTGGTGCTGTGGTGACACCTCGTGTGGTGTCACGACCGCCTGTGGTGTGTTACTCGTGATGATGCCTCCCCTTAGCAGGAGCGCTCGGCAGTCCAGCTGTTGATGCTGCTCTGAAGCGTTATGGCCACTGCACTGTGGAGTTCATGGGAAATCTCTGGAAATAACCGCTGCCTAGCATCTGAGATGCCAAACAAACCTACAAAATGCATTTCATAAATTTGCTTAACAGATCATAACTCTGCCATAGTTGCTCTGTTTATTGAGGCATCGAGTGGAATTTTAAAAACGAAAAGCTCTGGGCTTGAGGATTGACCTCAAAAAGTAGGGTTTTCACGGGATCACACTGAGTGTGTGGGGCTGCCACTGAGGCCCGTGGATGGGGGACCCCAGCACCCGTCATGCGCTCGGGCGCGAGAGCAGTGTGTATCTAATGGGTGCTACATGAAACTTCCAGAGAGTGAGGGTAACTAGAGTTACATGTTATAAGAAGTAGATTGCATATCTGTTAAACTTGTGTGTCAGCCTATCATCTATCTATCTATATATCATCTATCATCAATTTATCGTCTGTCACCTATTATGTATTTGATATCTATTATATATCATCTACCACCTATCCTTTATCATCTACTGTCTCTCAATCATCTATCATCTATGAATCTGTGTATCATCTATCATCTGTTATCGTGTATCTATCATCTATCAATCATCTATCTTCCATCATCTGTCATCTATTTATATATCATCTATCTTCTGTCGTCTATCATCCATCTTCTATCATCTATCATCTGTCTATCATGTATTTATAATCACCTGTTTTCTGTCATCCCTTTATCATCTATCATCTATCATGTATTTATGTATCATCTGTCTGTCAGATACTGTGTATCTATCGTCTGTCATCTCTGTATCACGTATCTTCTATCACCTATCTTCTGTCATCTATCATGTATCTATCTATCATCTATCTTCTATGCGTCCTCTATCTTTCCTCTACCTAACCTGGTTGGGGGGAGAAGGATTGACTAAGCTCAGTGTTGCAGAAGACACCAAACAGCCCGTGCGTCATGCATGCTTTGAGCAGGTGCACGCTCATCTGTGGTAACGTGTGACTGCCAAACTCCACAACTCAAACCGGAAGGTGGAAGCTGCGTGTGATTACCAGTGCCTCACTTTTTCTCTTTGTTCTGTTGTGTAGCACCATGTTGCTAGAACTCTTTTTCTCTACCTTCAGATGGTTAGATGATGCTATCATCGCTGATATCACTCCCAAGCTGATCGGGGACCGGCCCAACACCTACACCTACACCAAGGCCCTGGGAGAGATCGTGGTGCAGCAGGAAGGCGCGAACATGAACATCGCCATCATCAGACCCTCCATCGTGGGGGCCACCTGGCAGGAGCCCTTCCCAGTAAGCCCGCTTACCTGCGTTCCCAGCTTTGCTTCCAGACCAGGCCTTTCTAGCGCTGTTTCCTTACAACACCTCCCAACCCCCATCCACTTCTCCTCCTCCTTGGGATTTATAGCTGAGTTGAGAAAATTAAGTGAGAAGGTATTGTATGATGGCAGCATTCAACATTTGGTTCAGACTCTACCCAGCATGAGCCTGTGTCTGGAGTTACATTGACCGTCCTAGAGTTGGGTGAAGATCTTAAATAGTGCCTAACTAACTAGTCCCAAATTTCCCATGGGAGATAATTTCATTGCTTGGCTCTCTACCATTTAAATATCCCATAATGCTCCTTATTGTCAAATTCATAGTATTACAGCTTCCAGGATAAACAGGAGTCACAAAGCTCAGTTCCTCAGGTTAGGAATAACAATTTTTTTAACCTATATATACTGCTGTCACCTTTCAAGAGGTACTCTGAATTACACCATCTCTTCCAAGGCAACACTGTGAAGTTCCAGGGCCTGATAAGCTGGAGCCCTGCAACACATCCCAGCCAAGCAATCTTTCAAGTTGTGTCATCTGTAAATCACATCCCGGCCAAGCAGTTTTTCAAGTTGTATCATCTGTAAATCTGAGTCAGTGCTACTTAACTTTGGAGAGGCGATTAAATGAGATGGTGTTTGAATAGTGTTTACAGTGCATGCCCCTACAACAGGATCAGCACATATTAGACCCTTCATCTTCTCTCTCCTCTCTTTGCTTCCATTATAAATACACATTTTGACTTTCATAGATAAAGAAACAGACATCATAAGGTCAGCTGATTTGCTTGGGGCTTGGGAAGCAGACCCAAAAAGATGTTACCCCCAGCTATCCCCAAGCATCATCTTTCCTCTGAGGTCTCCAAGACATATGTCATATGTACTCTACTTAATGTTACCATTTTCAAGAAATGAGAAGTATGTCTATAAATTATGTCTGAAATATTTTGAAAGAGCTTAAAATCAGATCTCAGAGAAAAATTAATGTTTGACAAATTGGTTAGCAAATCATAATATTAAGACAAAGTCTAATTTAAGCCCATGAGATGATATAAAGCAACCGGAGACTGGTATGAAAATCAGTGCCAAGAAAGTTTGTATCCGGCACAGCCAGGTAATAAGTAACAAGTGTTTTGCCATCGTTCTCTGTTTGACATCTCAGAAATACTGCCGTAGGACTGTGTTCCAGGATCTCTGTGCTCTGGTTTGAAATGTATTAAGATTCAACTGTAGGTGGTCCAAAGCCACAGTGATTTTCTGAAACACGTGACCAACAGAGCTCTTCTTTGTTTTAGGGTTGGGTCGATAACCTGAACGGACCGAACGGGATCATCATCGCGGTATGTACAATGACGGGGAAATAATTCCTTGAAACAGACTGGAGGAATAGTAACATAATCTTTAGTGTCTACGTAGCTTCATGGATCCAAACACACAAACGTTACTGTTCTAAGAACACTTGAAGTAGCTTACCTCAGCTTTACTGATTGAAAAGATACACATGATGAAATTACCTTTCTTCTATGAGGATTTTATTATTAGGAAAACAGAGGTAACGGGCTGACAATTACCGTTCAGGAGTTTTATCTTGGAAAATGAACATCAAGAATTTTCCTTGAGTTACCACAAGATGGGGGTATTTTCTCTTTTTTGCTTTTATTAACAGCTTGGATTAGTGCAGGAAATTGGGGAGGCAGTAAAAATCTTATCCTCAGAGATGAGTACATTCCTGCTTTAACACACGGAAGTTCTTGTGGGTGTGTCCAGATGGAAGAGACGCGTAGTGTGGCCAGCTCTTCACACGCAGGAGCGGGAGAGGGAGCGTTCTGCGCTGTGGCACATCTTTCAGTGCCGGAAGTCGGGTCCAGGACGCAGCTTTCCTGCCCCTCCGCCCGCCGTGCGCTTGACGCACATCCGCTTGACGCACATCCACCTGCTGCCCAGCTCGGCCCAGCTCTGCCCAGCCCTGCTTCTCAGCCCGCAGCAATGCGGTCGAGGACCAGAACTAGCACGTTACTTCTTGGGACACTAAACAGAAATTCAGTTATCTGAATAGGTTTAAATCCAACATACTTCACGCTTTCTTTGTTCCTCCCCAAACTGTGTTCAACATGAATTAAGATGCAAATATGAGTCGATTAGGATTTACCAGAGACGATGACAGTGACCTTCTGCCCCCTGATTGCTCCAGGCGACAGGTGCCTGTCGCCCCCTTCCCTACCTGCCTTCGACTCTCTCCCCTCACCGTGTGGCCGGCAGAAAACGTTTGAGTGCTTAGAACATCGTTATTTTCACGTGGGCCCAGAGTGGGTTTCATTATATTGCAAAGCTGTACATTTATTCAAATTTTCTAAAATTTTTCAAAAACTGGTTTCTTGTATCCAAAAAAAGAGGGGAATCAGTTACAAGAAAAATAAACTAGGAACGTAAGAAAGTGCTAATAATTTCAAATGAATGCTGGAAAAATGCAAAGCATAAAGCATCAACTTACTTCATGAAGTCTATAAAGTATCAATATCAGTAATTTCCAATTCTTATATTTTATATAATATCAGTGATCTTTGAAGCAAACTAAGATACTGAACAAAAAATAAATAATTGTAAGTAAATAATAAATATTTACAATTTTTATTATTTATAAATAATTATAAATAAGTTTTTTTAAAGGTACGTATTCATTACCTTTTTTTCAGGTGAATATTTCTTAACCTTTTAGGCTTGTAAGTTATAAGCACTAGGAGAAAAGAGTCACTTAGAAAGTAGTTTTAAAAAATTCATGAAAATTTTAGGAAACCTGAATTCTTAAAATATGAATTAACTTTTTTGCAAGGGGCTGCTGGGGATCGAACTCAGGCCCTTGTGCTTGCTAGGCAAGCACTCTACCACTGAGCTAAATCCTCAACCCTTGAATTAACTTTTAAGGTGTGAAAATCTGTTCTTGGTGCTTCTTTTTTTATTATTATTAGTACATGATTACAGTGCATAATGTTTACATCCCTTGTGTGGAATTGGTACATTTATATAGCACATCTTAATTCCTCTTTTCATCCCTTCTCTTCCCACTGCCTTCCTCTCCCTCCATCTCTTGATCCCTTTCCCATTTGAAAAAGATCTGTCTCTCTACTTCCTATTATCCATCTTTTATTTCACTCTTTATTTTATAATTTGGGTTTCTCATATAAGAGAAGCTATGCAAATATTTAAGCTTGTGTATCTGATTTATTTCACTTAATATTATTCACTTAATATGGTTGCAAGGTACACATCCATTTTCCTGCAAATGATTCAGGTTTATCTTTCTTTGTGGCAGAGTAGTACTCCATTATGTGTAAATACCACATTTTCTTTATCCATTTGTCCACAGATGGGCAGATAGGCCACTGCCAAAATTTAGCTTTTATGAATTGTGCTGCTCTAAACATGGGTATGCATGTATCTTGTAATATGATGTCTTTAACTCTTTCAGGAAGATACCTAGAAGGTGCATAGCTGGGTTGAGTGGAATTTCTAGTTTAGTTTTTTGAGGAATCTCCATACCCATTTCCATAGTGGTTGTACCAATTTACATTCCCACCAGCAGTATAGAGGAGTTCATTTTTCCCCACACATCTTTGCCAGCATTTGTTATTTTTTCATATTTTGATGATGGCCATTCTTTCTGGGTGAGATGGAATCTCAGTATTGTTTTAATTTGCATTTCTCTAATGGCCAGAGATGTTGGGCATTTCTGCATGTATTTATTGGCCATTTTTACTTCTTCTTCTTCTGAGAAGTATCTGTTCATTCCTTGTACCCATTTTCTATTGGGTCTTTTATTTGGGGGGGTCTAATATTTCTGAGTTACTTATATAGTCTACATATTGGTCCTCTGAGGAGTAGCAGGCAAGAATTTTTCTCCAATTCTTTATGTTTTCTTTTCACTCTCTTGGTCATTGCTTTTGCCATGCAGAAGTTTTTTAATTAAACTAAGTATATTAACTCTCACAAATTTTATTCTCTAAAGGAACCTGATGACCACTAGTGCTTCACAGAAATGGTGGCACTTGAGATGAACTTGACTGGGAAAGTTGGATAGGACGGGAGGTCAAACATAATATAATAATAACCTCGCAAGCAGCAGCAAATCACTGTAAACTATTTTTACTAACAGCTCTTCTTTCTCCTGTGCAGACTGGGAAAGGGTTTCTTCGGGCCATAAAAGCTACTCCAAAGGCTACTGCAGATTTAATCCCAGCGGACACAGTCATCAATCTCACCTTGGCAGCAGGGTGGTATACTGCAGTGCACAGGTACGGCTGCTCCAGGGGTCTTCAGAGATTTGATGAGGAAAGGGGGAAATGCATTGGGTGCATTTTCAAAATATAGCTACTTCGTTGTAGAGGACCCCCAGTGTGATAATGTGTCTCTTCTGATGTTTTACCTAGTTCCCAGTATGCCACCGTATATGCATTGAGCTGTTGTATCAATAGCGCCTAGTATTTGGGTGATCATAAAATAATGTACTCTGAAAAATATATCACCGTGAAATTCTTGATACCCAAAATACTTTTCTTTCTGTTTAGTAATCTGTGCTATGGCTTCTTTTTTTAAGGCAAGGAGATGATAGAAGTTGATGACATGATGGCATATTTTATATTTCATGGAACTGCTAGGTTCCTGGTAAAAGCCAAAAGCTCAGATCACTGTGTGAGGGGAAATTTCCTGATATGAAGAAAAAAAAAAAGGTTGCTTATTTATTTGGCTCTGTTAGTAAGTGATAGAGTTATATTTTTCTTATATGAGCTCAGACCTCTGTGCTCCTCACCTGTTCAGTGTCTTTCACATGCACACACAGAGTTTTCCTAATCTTTCATTTTGCATATTGACCCAAAGAAGGAATAAAAGACAGGACTCATTTCTTAATTTACTTTATTTTTATTGTACATTTTTAGATATACATAGTGATAACATTCATGATAGGGGATTTGTACCTGTACATGATATATCTTGTTGCTTCTTTTTTTCTCATTCCCCTGCCCTCCCTTCACCCCCCTCTTTAGTTACAAAAGCTTTATTTCCATTTTTTTCTTCTATTCTTTTTTCTCTTGTCCCTCCATTCTTCCCCCACACCTTGTTCCCTTCCCATTTGAACAATTTCTTCGCTTTCCTAATATAATAGATTTTAGTCCTTACGTACTCTTTCTGTTTCTCACACCAAAGAAACTATGTGGTATCTATTCATGTGTGTCCGATTTATTTCACTTAAGAGTGTGGTCTCAATGTGCATCCATTTACCTAGGAATACCTCAAGCTTATCGTTCTTTATGGCAGAGTAGTACTCCATTGTATAAAAGAAAACCACATTTTCTTTATCCATTCTGCTGTTGATGGGCATTTGGGCTGTTTCCAAGATTTAGCTATTACAAATTGTGCCGCTATAAACATGGGTGTGCATGTATCACTGCCATATGATGCTTTTAATTCTTTTGGGAAGATACCAAGAAGGGGAATAGCTGGGTCAAATGGAAACTCTAGTCCTGGTTTTCTGAGGAATCTCCACACTGATTTCCACAGTGACCATTCCCAACCAATAGTCAAGGAGGGTTTCTTTTTCCCCACAACCCCTCCAACATTTGTTATTGGCTGATTTATTGATAATAGTCATTCTTTCTGGAGTGAGATGGATTCTTAGTGTTGTTTTAATTTGCAAAAGGCAGGACTTTTTAATAGACTGCTTTAGTCATGGGAATTTTTGAAACCAGTCTGTCTTGTTATTTCCCCACATTTCTTTTTCACTACTTTTCTATTTTGTTGTATTTACCTAATTTTTATTTCCTCTTCCAGACCTAAATCAATATTAATCTACCACTGTACTTCTGGTAATCTCAATCCCTGTAATTGGCTGGAAATGGGTAAGTGTCTCCAGTAAGATCCTTATGTACGTTCCAGCGTTTGCTGCAGGGATACATAGACAGTGTGGGTCACAGGACTGAGACCCTAGTCAGGAAGAAAGTCAAAAACAACAAATAAGGAAAGAAAATGGGGGGTTGGGGATTTAGCTCAGTGGTAGGGCACTTGTCTAGCAAGTGCAGGGCCCTGAGTTCGATCCCCAGCACCCCTCCCACAGGAAAAAAGAAAGAAAGAAAATGGCTGCAAATGATATGTATATCATAATTAACTACAATGCATTGTGGCGTCCCACACAGAGCAGACGGTGGGAACGTATGCATGATTGTAAGGGATAAGGAGTCCACTGGCTACAGACACTAAAAACCAGTAATCGAATCAAACAATAGTAAGCAATGTCCGTGATACAGTCCTCCTCCTTGCCAGGCGGCTGCTTTCCGCTCTTGGTGTACCGTTGAGAGTGTGAAATGATCAGGCCAGGAGAGCTGCTCCCGGGATGATGTGTGCCGTTCTATTTGCTAGCATCGTATTGAAGGTTTTTGCATTTGTGTTCACTAAGGAGACGGGCCTGTAGTTTTCTTTTTCAGTTATGTGGTTGTCCGACTTTGGGCTCAGAGTGATGCTGGCTTCCAGTATTCTTTCCCTTTCAGTTTCACTGAAGAGCCTGAGGCGTATTGGTGATATAAGCTCCTTAAAGATTTTGCAGAATTCAGCAGGTCTTGGGCTTTTTTCAGTTGGTGGGCTTTTTATGACTGCCTCAGTTTCATTGCTTGTTATTGGTTTGTTCAAAAGTTTTGTATCTTCTTGGTTTAGCTTTGATAATTCACATGAGTCTAGGAATCTGCCCATTTCTTCAAGATTTTCTAATTTGCAGGAATACAATTTTTCGTAGTAGTTAATTATCTTCTGGATTTCCGTGGTGTCCATTGTGATTTTGCCTTTTTCGTTTTTAGTATCACTGATGTAAGTCTTTTCTCCCTCTCATAGGAAGTTCTGCTAAGGGTTTATCTATTTTGTTAATTCTGTCAAAGACCCAGCTCTTCGATTTGCTCAATCTTTGTATTGTTTTCTTAGTGTCAATGTCGTTCGTTTCTGCTGAGCTCTTTATGATTTCCTTCCTTAACTTCAATTTGGGCTTGGCCTGTTGTTGTTTTCCACCGTCTTGGGGCACCTCATTAGGTTGTTTACTTGAGCTCACTCTGGTTTTCTAATGTGAGCGCTGACTGCAGTAAGTTTCTCTCTTTGGACTGCTTTCACTGTGTTCCAGAGGTTCTGGCATATTGCACTGGCATTGCTGTTTGCTTCCAGAAACTGTGTAATTGCTTCTTTGATTTCTTCTGTGACCCATTGTATGTTCAGGGGTGTGGTGTTAAGTTTCCAGGGGTTTCTAAATTTAGTGTGGTTTCTTCTGTAATTTCTAGATTCCTTGCACAAGGGTCTGATAGTAAACATGGGTTGACTGATTCTTTTATATTTATTTGAGCGGGCTTTGCAGACTGGTACAAGGTCTGTTTTGAAGAAATGTCCATGTGCTGCAGAGAAGAATTTGTATTCTGTTGTCTTAGGGTAGAACATCGTAGCTATGAGATCCATATGTTCAAGGGTGTACATCAGCTCTGATATTTCTTTATTGACTTTTTGTTTAGTTGATCTATCTCTTTGCAAAAGTCGGGTATTGAGGTCTCCAACTATGATTGTGTTAATTTTTATTTGATCTTTTATGTCCAGCAGAATTTGTTTTATGATGCTAGATGTTCCAGTATTCAGTGCATATATGTTTACAGATGTTATCTTTTCTTGTTGAGGTATTCCCTCATCTGCTATATAGTGACGTTCTTCATCGCTTTCAATCAGTTTTAGCTTGAGGTTTACTTTGAGAGTAAAATTGCTACCCCTGCTTGTTTTGGGGGTCCTGCTGCATGAAATATTGTTTTCTGTCCTTTAATTTTTTTAGCCCATGGGTATCTTTTTGCATTAGATGAGTTTCTTGAATGCAACAGACCATTGGATTCCATTTTTGATGCAGTCCGACAATCTGTGTCTTAACTGGGAAGTTGAGACCATTAACATTGAGAGTTATTACTGAGAGGTGTAGTTTAATTCCTGTCATTGCATTCTTCCTCTGTTGGTGACTCCTTTGTTTTTCTTTTCCTTATTTATTTTTAAATCTATTTGTTTTACTTGATGTATTCATTCTATTTGGATTTTTGGCTTTGTTGTATCTGTCTAGGATATTCCTGAGTATTTTCTAGCATGCCAGTTTGGAATTCATACATCTCTTGAGTTGTTCCCTTTCATGGTATGTCCATATTTCTCAATCTATTTTGAGGGAAAGTTTTGCTGGATGCGTTAATCTGGGTGGGAAGTTGTTTCCTTTTAGGCCTTGAACTACTTCACTCCAAGCTCTTCTGGTCTTTAAAGTTTGTTGGGAAGTCTGCTCTAATTCTGATGTGTTTAACTTTGTGTGATTTTTCTGCTTTTCTCTGATGGCTTTTAAAGTTCTGATTTATTGTTTGACATCTGGCATTGCATTATACTGTGTCCTGGAGAGCTTTTTGTCATTGCAGCTGGTTGGTGTTCTGTAAGTCTCGCTCCCTTGTGTTGAACTCTTTCCTCATACTTGGGAAATTTTCTACTATGATTTCTGTAATTAATGTATTATCCCATCCATGTGTGTCAGTTTCTTAGTTTCTCTAACTCCAGTTAGCCTTAGGTTGGTCTCTATAGAGTCAATCTAGCAGCTATTGGATAAATTTTTCTTCTTCTCTTATCTTTTTTGAAGCTTCTTTGAGTAATTTGTCATAATTTACTATTTTGCTCTTGATTTCAGAAACCCTATCTTCACATTGGTCATTTCTGCAATTTATGAATTTAAAAATTTTTATATGTACTATTTCTGTCTGAGTTTTTTTGTGGATTCTACATCTTTGGTAAATATGTCATTCATGTTTTGAACCATTTTGTCAGCTCTTCCAGTTTTTCATTTATTTCCCCAAATCTACATTGGTTATTTTGTTCGATAATTCCATAAACTTTTGGGTCACATCCTTTTTGAGCTCACTAAGTTTCTCTAAATCTTCTTTAATCAGTTTGTAAAGCTCTGCCACCCAATGTTTGCTTTTCTCTCCATTGATGCCTTCTGGATATGCCTTGGCAGAGTTGGGAGAACATCGGGGTCTTTTTTTGCCTTGTTTTCCCATGTTCCCATGTGTATGGTTTTCTTCCCTTTTATTTTTTAAGGAAAAGACCTTTTTTGGTGCTGAGGGTTGAGATCAAGTAGGGTGTGGGGAGCTTGTAATTGATATGAAGATCTTTTTAGTTAGTTACTGCTTTCCCATGATGTGTTTTCAGCTTTATTTTCCCTGAGATAATACATACGCTTTCAGCTACTTAATTGATTTGACCTCTGTCCTTATGTTTGGAGGAAAGAATTACTTGTGGTTATAACAGCATCAGCAGATCAGTTTGTCCTTCGTTACTCTGTGAGAGACCTTGCATTTATCCTTTCGCCCTTTCTCAGTCCTCTTTGCTGCCACAGTCAGTGTGGAAGGAGGAGGGAGGGAAGGAGCAGAGGGATGAGTAAAAGAGGAGCGAGCATCAGTAGGGCAGAGAGAGAGGAAAGAAGAATCGGGCCGGGTGAAAAAATTAGATATGGAGTCAGTTTCTGTTGCGTTGAAGGGTTGGTGCTGAGGGTTTTAGTGATATATCCGTGGGATGAGCACAGGATACAGAAGGAGGGAGGTGTACCTGGGGGTTGAGGAGCGCTGTGAATCAGTCAGGACCGATGGATCCATCTGTACCCCCGTGGAGTGTGGAGTGGAGAAGAGCCAAGGAACGGCAAGGGGCTAGGTAAGGTCAGGAGCAGCCAGGGAACAGAGTAGAGAGGCAGAAGACTAGTGCCAGAGAAGACCGGTGACTGACAGAGCAGAATATGGCAAACTAAGAACTTGAGAGGAAGAATATAAAAACTGGAAGAAACAAGTAAAAAATAAGAAAAGAGTATTGAGTTGAAGAAATGAGAATGACGAGAAAAGGAAGAGATAATAAACACCACTAAATTGAAGCAGAAAAGATAAATACCCTGCAGGAACTCAGATGAGACACACCACCCTAAGACTGCAAGTGTGACTCACATGTGACCAAGTGCCACAGCCTGAGTGGGGCCAGGCTGCAGGCAGCCGCACCGCGTTTGCCTCTTCTCTCTGGCACTCAGAACCTGGACAGACACAGTCTCAAGTCCTCCCCTTACCTTGGCGGCAGAGTCTGACCCAGCCCTGGCTGGGCTGAGGGATCGTGCCCGGGCAGGACGGTGGGGTCTTGGGCAGGTGGCCCACGGCGGGTGCGGTGGAACCCGGGTGGCTTCCCCTGGCCGGGCACACCTGCTGGCCACCCCGGAGCTGCTGCGGGGTGGCAGGGTGGCCGGGCAGGCTGCAGTCTGGGCAGCAGTGGGCACCCCTGCTATCTTCGTCATACTCTGCTGGACTCGGTTTAGTATAATTTGTTTAGTATTATTTCTTGAGTAAAATAAGGTTCTACTTTTTTGTTTTCACATAGTTCTTTTTTTTTTTTTTTTTTTTTTTTTTTT
>PVJO010030260.1:0-15734 GCA_004026905.1 Hystrix cristata | reverse complement strand
TGGATACATAATGGAGCATTGTGATGTAATAATGGGGAATTATCAGATTACAAGAGAGCCTCGTAATATCAGGATGGGCCAATACGATGCCATAAAGCTTGACGCTAAAGCAGAATGAAGATACTGTGAGGTCATAGTCAAGTCATGGCAAGATCCCAATATGGGAACAGTGCCATCAATGTCATGTAATAATCGGGAATTGTGAGGTATTCATTGATATAATGTGATATCAGAATAGATGAATGTGATGTCGTAATGGGGGCATGTAGACGTCATCCTGCAAATCTTCCGTGACAAAGGAAGGAACTGTGGACTCAGAAATGGGCATTTTGAGGTTAAAAATAGGGCCTTACGAGGCCACAACTGAACACTATGTGGTCACTATTTGAGATAGAGAGTTCATTCCATTATGCTGTGAACTCCCGACAGGGCAGTGTAAAGTCATCCTATTTCTTTGGGAGGTCTCATTGAGGAATTGTGATGTCAATAAGTTCAATTGTGATGTTGCAAAGTCTCACTGACAGGTCATAAAGGTTAATTGTGATGCCATAATGGAGCCTATAGAATGTCATTCATATGGGCATTGTGGGATCCTAATGGGTAACTGTGATGTCAGAATGGAGCAGTGTGAGGTCAATACAAGGCATTATAGTGTCACAGTGGAGAAATCGGATGTCACGATATGTCACTGAGGTGTCACAGTGACATCATAATGTACCCTCGGGATGTCATAAAGAAAGATTAGGATATCATGAAGGGGTCACATAATGGGGAATGTGATGTAAAAGTACAGCATTGCAGTGTTACCATATGGCACTGTAAGATACTAATAGAACTTAAGAGGCCACAAAACAGGATGGTGCTGTCACGATCGGACATTCTGATGTCATCCAGTTGAATTGTGATATCATAAGAGTGGCAAAATGAACTCACAAAAGGCTAGTTTGGAGTTATAAGGGGAACTGCTCCGTGAGGATGTAGCAGTGTGAGGAAAAAATGGGCCATCATGTTGTCACAGTGCAGCAATGGCATGTTATGATGTGTCATCCTGATGTCACAGTGAGGCTTCATCCTGATGTCACAATGTGCCAGTGGGATGTCATAAGTGATAACTTTGATGTCATACTTCATCCATTGTAACATCAAAATATGGGCTATGATGTTGAAGTGAGGCTCTGTGGAGTCACAATAGGGCATTAGCACTCAACAGCAGGCTCTTATGACATCACAATGGATGATTGTGGTGTCATAAAAGTGGACTGTGATGCCATAATGAGAGCAATGTGAAGTCACACTGGAGCCATTGTGGGGTTGTGATGAGCAACCGTGATGTCACAACCGGGCACCTTGAGGTCACAGTAGGACAGAATGACATCACAATGGAAGAATGTCAGGATATCGTGTGTCATTGTCTTGTCACATCACTGTCATTGTAGTGTCTGAAGGGCAACTGTGATGTCATAATCGGGGCAATGTGAGGTCACAGTGGGGAATTACGATGTCAGGGAAGCATCGTGTTAGCAGAATAGGGTATTAGGGAGTAACAATAGGCCAAGAGGGTGCCACATTGGAGCATTATGCTATCACTATGTGATACTGTAATGTGAGCACGTTGCATTGTGAAGTCACAAAGGAGCACCGGCAGTTTATTTTTTTGGGGGAAGGCCTGATGGTGCAGTTGTGAGTCTATACTGTCACTGTGACACCAAATGGGACCTACGGAGGGCAAAAAAAGCATTGCGGATTTCGAGTAGACCATTACCATGACACTGTGAGGCTCTGTGCGATTGCAAGGGGCCTTTGTAAAGCCATACTAGGGGAAATGTGATTTCATAATGGGGGCATTGTAGAGTGCAAATGGGGCATTATCATTTTATACTCAGGCAGTGTGAGGACAAATTTGGGCATTATAACATCACAAAGTATTGATGGAATGTCATGATGTGGCATTGCCGAGTCACAATGGCTTCCTTGTGATATCACTATGAGATCACAATAGTGATTCAGGGGGTCACAATAGGGTGATATGAGGTCAATGTTCTGCATTCTGCTATAACAGTGAAACATTCTAATGTCGGACTCTTATTCTCCGAGGACATCCTAGGCTTTCTGAGGTCACAATGTAGCATCATGACCTCACAATGGACCACCAGGAAGTCTCACATGATGCTGTGGATACATAAAGGAGCATTGTGATGTAATAATGGGGAATTATCAGATTACCAGGGAGCCTGGTAATATCAGGAAGGGCCAATACGATGCCATAAAGCTTGATGCTTATGCAGAATGAAGATACTGTGAGGTCATAGTCAAGTCATGGCAAGATCCCAATAGGGGAACAGTGCAATCAATGTCATGTAATACTCGAGAATTTTGAGGTATTTACGGAGATAATGTGATATCAGAAAGATGAATGAGTTTTCGTAATGGGTGCATGTAGACGTCATACTGCAAAACTTCCGTGACAAAGGAAGAACTGTGGACTTAGAAAAAGGAATTTTGAGGTAAAAATAGGGCTTTACGAGAAGACAACTGAACACCGTGTGGTCACCATGTGAGATAGCGAGTTCAAACCCTTATGCTCTGAAGTCCCGACAGGGCAGTGTAAAGTCATCCTATTTCTTTGGGAGGTCTCAGTGAGGAATTGTGATCTCAACAAGTTGAATTATGATGTTGCAAAGTCTCACTGACAGGTCATAAAGGTTAATTGTGATGCCATAATGGAGCCTATAGAATGTCATTCATAGGGGCATTGTGGGATCCTAATGGGGAACTGTGATGTCAGAATGGAGCAGTGTGAGGTCAATACAAGTCATTATAGTGTCACAGTGGAGAAATCGGATGTCACGATATGTCACTGGGGTGTCACAGTGACTTCATGATGTACCCACGGGATGTCATAAAAGAAGTTTAGGATGTCATAAAGGGGTCACATAATGGGGAATGTGATGTCAAGGTACGGCATTGCAGTGTCACCATATATCACTGTAAGATACTAATAGGACTTAAGAGACCACAAAACAGGATGGTGCTGTCATGATGGGAGATTCTGATGTCATCCAGTTGAATTGTGATATCATAAGAGTGGCAAAATGAACTCACAAAAGGCTAGTGTGGAGTTATAAGGGGGAACTGCTCGGTGAGGATGTAGGAGTGTGAGGACAAAATGGGCCATCATGTCGTCACAGTGCAGCAATGGCATGTTATGATGTGTCATCCTGATGTCACAGTGAGGCTTCATCCTGATGTCACAATGTGCCAGTGGGATGTCATAAGTGATGACTGTGATGTGATACTGCATCCATTGTGACATCACAACATGGGATGTGATGTTCAAGTGAGGCTCTGTGGAGTCACAATAGGGCATTAGCACTCAACAGCAGGCTCTTATGACATCACAATGGATGATTGTGGTGTCATAAAAGTGGACTGTGATGCCATAATGGGAGCAATGTCAAGTCACACTGGAGCCATTGTGGGGTCGTGATGAGCAACCATGATGCCACAACCGGGCACCTTGAGGTCACAGTAGGTAAGAATGACATCACAATGGAAGAATGTCAGGATATCGTGTTTCATTGTCTTGTCACATCAGTATCATTGTAATTTCCTGAAAGGCAACTCTGATGTCATAATAGGGGCAACATGAGGTCACCGTGGGGAATTACGATGTCAAAGGAAGCATCGTGGTAGCCCAATAGGGTATTAGGGGGTAACAATAGGCCAAGAGAGGACCACATTGGAGCATTACGCTATCACTATATGATACTGTAATGTGAGCACGTTGCATTGTGAAGTCAAAATGGAGCACTGGGAGTTGATTGTTTTTTTGGGAAGTCCCGATGGTTCAGTTGTGAGTCTAAACTGGCACTGTGACACCAAATAGGACCTACAGAGGGCAAAAAGAGCATTGCGGATTTCGAGTAGACGCTTACCATGACACTGTGAGGCTCTGTGCGATTGCAACGGGCGTTTGTAAAGCCATACTAGGGGAAATGTGAATTCATAATGGGGGCATTGTAGAGTGCAAATGGGGAATTATGATTTTATACTCAGGCAGTGTGAGGACAAAATTAGGCATTATAACATCACAAAGTATTGATGAAATGTCATGATATGGCATTGCGGAGTCACAATGGCTTCCTTGTGGTATCACTATGAGATCACAATAGTGATTCAGGGGGTCACAATAGGGTGATATGATGTCAATGTTGTGCATTGTGCTATCACAATGAAACATTCTAATGTCATACCCTTATTGTCTGAGGACATCCTAGGCTTTCTGAGATCACAATGTAGCATCGTGACCGCACAATGGACCACTGGGAAGTCTCACATGATGCTGTGGATACATAAAGGAGCATTGTGATGTAATAATGGGGAATTATCAGATTACAAGGGAGCCTGGTATTATCAGGATGGGCCAATACAATGCCATGAGATTGACACTTATGCAGAATGAAGATACCGTGAGGTCATAGTCAAGCTCTTGTGAAATCTCAATAGAGCAACCCTGCAATCATTGTCATGTAATACTCGGGAATTGTGAGGTATTCACGGAGATAATGTGATATCAGAAAGATGAATGTGATTTCGTAATCGGTGTATGTAGACGTCATACTGCAAAACTTCCGTGACAAAGGAAGAATTGTGGGCTCAGAAAAAGGAATTTGAGATAAAAATAGGGATTTACGAGAAGACAACTGAACACCGTGTAGTCACCATGTGAGATAGCGAGTTCAAACCGTTATGCTCTGAAGTCCCGACAGGGCAGTGTAAAGTCATCCTGTTTCTTTGGGAGGTCTCAGTGAGGAATTGTGATGTCAATCAGTTGAACTGTGATGTTGCAAAGTCTCACTGACTGGTCATAAACGTTAATTGTGATGCCATAATGGAGCTTATAGAATGTCATTCATAGGGGCATTGTGGGATCCTAATGGGGAAATGTGATGTCAGAATGGAGCAGTGTGAGGTCAATACAAGGCATTATAGTGTCACAGTGGAGAAAACGGATTCACGATATGTCACGGGGGTGTCACAGTGACATCATAATGTACCCACGGGATGTCATAAAAGAAGATTAGGATGTCATAAATGGGTCACATAATGGGGAATGTGACGTCAAAGTACGACATTGCAGTGTCAACATATGGCACTGTAAGATACTAATACGACTTAAGAGGATACAAAACAGGATGGTGCTTTCACGATGGGATATTCTGATGTCATCCAGTTGAATTGTGATATCATAAGTGTGGCAAAATGAACTCACAAAAGGCTAGTGTGGAGTTATAAGGGGGAACTGCTCCGTGAGGATGTAGCAGTGTGAGGACAAAATGGGCCATCATGTCGTCACAGTGCAGCAATGGCATGTTATGATGTGTCATCCTAATGTCACAGTGAGGCTTCATCCTGATGTCACAATGTGCCAGTGGGATGTCATAAGTAATGACTGTGATGTGATACTGCATCCATTGTGACATCACAATATGGGCTGTGATGTTCAAGTGAGGCTCTGTGGAGTCACAATAGGGCATTAGCATTCAAGAGCAGGCTCTTATGACATCACAATGGATGATTGTGTTGTCATAAAAGAGGTCTGTATTGCCATAATGGGAGCAATGTGAAGTCACACTGGAGCCATTGTGGGGTCGTGATGAGCAACCGTGATGTCACAACCAGGCACCTTGAGGTCACAGTAGGACAGAATGACATCACAAGGAAAGAATGTCAGGATATCGTGTGTCATTGTCTTGTCACATCACTGTCATTGTCGTGTCCTAAAAGGCAACTGTGATGTTATAATAGGGGCAATGTGAGGTCACAGGGGGGAAGTACAATGTCAAATGAAGCATCGTGGTAGCACAATAGGGTATTAGGGAGTAACAATAGGCCAAGTGGCGGCTACATTTGAGCATTAAGCTGTTCACTATGTGATAGTGTATGTCAGCACGTTCAATTCTGAAGTCACAAAGGAGCACCAGGAGTTGATTGTTTCTTGGGGAAGTCCCGATGGTGCAGTTGTGAGTCCAAAGTGGCACTGTGACATCAAATGGGACCTGTAGAGATCAAAAAACGCATTGCGCATTTCAAGGGGACCATTACCATGACACTGTGAGGCTGTGTGAGATTGCAAGGGGCCCTTGTAAAGTCATACTAGGAGAAATGTGAAGTCATAATGAGGGCATTGTAGAGTGCAAATGGGGAATTATGATTTTATACTCAGGCACTGTGAGGACAAAATTGTGTATTATAACATCACAATGTATTGATGTTATGTCATGATGTGGCATTGCGGAGTCACAATGGCTTTATTGTGATGTCATTATGAGATCACAATAGTGACTCAGGGTGTCACAATAGGGTGATGTGAGGTCAATGTTGTGCATTGTGCTATCAGAATGAAACATTCTGATGTCATACCATTATTCTGTGAGGTCATACTAGGCTTTCTGAGGACACAATGTAGCATCATGACCTCACAATGGACCACTACGAAATCTCACATGATACTGTCGATACATAATGGAGCACTGTGATGTAATAATGGGGAATGATCAGATCACAAGGGAGTACGGTAATATCAGAATGGGCCAATGCGATGCCATAAAGCTTGACGCTTATGCAGAATGAAGATACTGGGAGGTCATAGTCAAGCCATTCTGAGATCTCAATAGGGCAACTGTGCAATCAATGTCATGTAATACTCGGGAATTGTGAGGTATTCACGGAGATAAAGTGATATCAGAAAGATTATTGTGATTTCCTAATGGGTGCATGTAGACTTCATACTGTAAAATTTCCGTAACAAAGGAAGGAACTGTGGACTCACAAAAGGGCATTCTGAGGTAAAAATTAGGGCGTTACGAGGCCACAACTGAACACTGTGTGGTCACAATGTGAGAGAGCGGGGTCATCCGTTTATGCTGTGAAGTCCCAACGGGGCAGTGTAAGTTCATCCTATTCTTTTGTGAGGTCTCAGTGAAGAATTCTGGGGTCAACAAGTTGAATTGTGAGGTTGCAAAGTGTCACTGAGAGGTCATAAAGTTTAATTGTGATGCCATAATGGAGCCTATAGAATGTCATTAATTGGGGCATTGTGGGATCCTAATGGGGAACTGTGATGTCAGAATCTATCAGTGTGAGGTCAATACAAGGCATTATAGTGTCACAGTGGAGAAATCGGATGTCACGATATGACACTGGGGTGTCACAGTGATATCTTAATGTACCCACGGGATGTCATAAAAGAAGATTAGGATGTCATAAAGGGGTCACATAATGGGTAATGTGATGTCAAAGTACGGCATTGAAGTGTCACCATGTGGCACTGTAAGATACTAATAGGACTTAAGAGGCCACAAAACAGGATGGTGCTGTCACGATGGGACATTCTGATGTCATCCAGTTGAATTGTGATATCATAAGAGAGGCAAAATGAACTCACAAAAGGCTAGTGTGGAGTTATATGGGGAAACTGCTCCGTGAGGATGTAGCATTGTGAGGACAAAATGGGCCATCATGTCGGCACAGTGCAGCAATGGCATGTTATAATGTTTCATCCAGATGTCACAGTGAGGCTTCATCCTGATGTCACAATGTGCCAGTGGGATGTCATAAGTGATGACTGTGATGTCATACTGCATCCATTGTGACATCACAATATGGGCTGTGATGTTCAAGTGAGGCTCTGTGGAGTCACAATAGGGCATTAGCACTCAACAGCAGGCTCTTATGACATCACAATGGATTATTGTGGTGTCATAGAAGTGGACTGTGATGCCATAATGGGAGCAATGTGAAGTCACACTGGAGGCATTGTGGGGTCGTGATGAGCAACTGTGATGTCACAACCGGGCACCTTGAGGTCACAGTAGGACAGAATGACATCACAATGGAAGAATGTCAGGATATCGTGTGTCATTGTCTTGTCACTTCCCTATCATTGTAGTGTCCCGAAAGGCAACTATGATGTCATAATTGGGGCAATGTGAGGTCACAGTGGGTAATCACGATGTCAGGGAAGCATCGTGGTAGCACAATAGGGTATTAGGGTGTAACAATAGGCCAAGAGGGGGCCACATTGGAGCTTTATGCTATCATTATGTTATACTGTAATGTAAGCACGTTGCATTGTGAAGTAACAAAGGAGCACCGGCAGTTTATTTTTTGGAGGGAAGGCCTGATGGTGCAGTTGTGAGTCTATACTGGCACTGTGACACCAAATGGGACCTACAGAGGGCAAAAAAAGCATTGCGGATTTCGAGTAGACCATTACCATGACACTGTGAGGCTCTGTTTGATTGCAAGGGGCCTTTGTAAAGCCATACTAGGGGAAATGTGATTTCATAACGGGGGCACTGTAGAGTGCAAATGGGGAATTATGATTTTATACTCAGGCAGTGTGAGGACAAATTTGGGCATTATAACAGCACAATGTATTGATGGAATGTCATGATGAGGCATTGCCGAGTCACAATGGCTTCCTTGTGATATCACTATGAGATCACAATAGTGATTCAGGGGGTCACAATAGGGTGATATGAGGTCAATGTTCTGCACTGTGTTATAACAGTGAAACATTCTAATGTCAGACCCTTAATCTCCGAGGACATCCTAGGCTTTCTGAGGTCACAATGTAGCATCATGACCTCACAATGGACCACCAGGAAGTCTCACATGATGCTGTGGATACATAATGGAGCATTGTGATATAATAATGGGGAATTATCAGATTACAAGAGAGCCTGGTAATATCAGGATGGGCCAATATGATGCCATAAAGCTTGATGCTTATGCAGAATGAAGATACTCTGAGGTCATAGTCAAGTCATGGCAAGATGCCAATAGGGGAACAGTGCAATCAATGTCATGTAATAATCGGGAATTGTGAGGTATTCATAGATATAATGTGATATCAGAATAGATAAATGTGATGTCGTAATGGGGGCATGTAGACGTCATACTGCAAAACTTCCGTGACAAAGGACGGAACTGTGGACTCAGAAAAGGGCATTTTGAGGTTAAAATTAGGGCGTTACGAGGCCACAACTGAACACTATGTGGTCAATATGTGAGATAGCGAGTTCATTCAGTTATGCTGTGAAGTCCCGACAGGACAGTGTAAAGTCACCCTATTTCTTTGGGAGGTATCAGTGAGGAATTGTGATGTCAACAAGTTGAATTGTGAAGTTGCAAAGTCTCACTGACAGGTCATAAAGGTTAATTGTGATGCCATAATGGAGCCTATAAAATGTCATTCATAGGGGAATTGTGGGATCCTAATGGGGATCTGTGATGTCAGAATGGAGCAGTGTGAGGTCAATACAAGGCATTATAGTGTCACAGTGGAGAAATTGGATGTCACGATATGTCACTGGGGTGTCACAGTGACATCATAATGTACCCTCGGGATGTCATAAAAGAAGATTAGGATGTCATAAAGGGGTCACATAATGGGGAATGTGATGTCAAAGTACAGCATTGCAGTGTCACCATATGGCACTGTAAGATACTAATAGGACTTAAGAGGCCACAAAACAGGATGGTGCTGTCACGATGGGACATTCTGATGTCATCCAGTTGAATTGTGATATCATAAGAGTGGCAAAATGAACTCACAAAAGGCTAGTTTGGTGTTATAAGGGGGAACGGCTCCGTGAGGATGTAGCAGTGCGAGGACAAAATGGGCCATGATGTCGTCACAGTGCAGCAATGGCATGTTATGATGTGTCATCCTGATGTCACAGTGAGGCTTCATCCTGATGTCACAATGTGCCAGTGGGATGTCATAAGTGATGACTGTGATGTCATACTGCATCCATTCTGACATCACAATATGGACTGTGATGTTCAAGTGAGGCTCTGAGGAGTTACAATAGGGCATTAGCACTCAACAGCAGGCTCTTATGACAACAAAATGGATGATTGTGGTGTCATAAAGGTGGACTGTGATGTCATAATGGGAGCAATGTGAAGTCACACTGGAGCCATTGTGGGGTCGTGATGAGCAACAGTGATGTCACAACCGGGCACCTTGTGGTCACAGTAGGACAGAATGACATCACAATGGAAGAATGTCAGGATATCGTGTGTCATTGTCTTGTCACATCACTATCATTGTAGTGTCCTGAAAGGCAACTGTGATGTCATAATCGGGGCAATGTGAGGTCACAGTGGGGCATTACGATGTCAAGGAAGCATCATGGTAGCACAATAGGGTATAAGGGAGTAAAAATAGGCCAAGAGGGTGCCACATTGGAGCATTATACTATCACTATATGATACTGTAAAGTGAGCACGTTGCATTGTGAAGTCACAAAGGAACACCTGCTTTTTATTTTTTTGGGGGAAGGCCTGATGTTGCACTTGTGAGTCTAAACTGGCACTGTGACACCATATGGGACCTACAGAGGGCAAAAAAAGCATTGCGGATTTGGAGTAGACCATTACCATGACACTGTGAGGCTCTGTGACATTACAAGGAGCCTTTCTAAAGTCATACTACGGGAAATGTGAAGTCACAATGGGGGCATTGTAGAGTGCAAATGGGGAATTATGATTTTATACTCAGGCAGTGTGAGGACAAATTTGAACATTATAACATCACAATGTATTGATGGAATGTCATGATGTGGCATTGCGGAGTCACAATGGCTTCCTTGTGATATCACTATGCGATCACAATAGTGATTCAGGGGGTCACAATAGGGTGATATGAGGTCAATGTTGTGCATTGTGCTATCACAATGAAACATTCAAATGTCATACCCTTATTCTCTGCGGTCATCCTAGGCTTTCTGAGGTCACAATGTAGCATCATGACCTCACAATGGACCATCAGGAAGTCTCACATGATGCTGTGGATACATAAAGGAGCATTGTGATGTAATAATGGGGAATTATCAGATTACAGGGGAGCCTGGTAATATCAGGAAGGGCCAATACGATGCCATAAAACTTGACGCTTATGTAGAATGAAGATACTGTGAGGTCATAGTCAAGCCATGGCAAGATTCCAATAGGGGAACACTGCAATCAATGTCCTGTAATAATCGGGAATTGTGAGGTATTCATAGATATAATGTGATATCAGAATAGATGAATGTGATGTCGTAATGGGGGCATGTAGACGTCATACTGCAAAACTTCCGTGACAAAGGAAGGAACTGTGGACTGAGAAAAGGGCATTTTGAGGTTCAAAATAGGGACTTAGGAGGCCACAACTGAACACGGTGTGGTCACTATATGAGATAGCGAGGTCATGCCTTTATGCTGTGAAGTCGCAATGGGGCAGTGTAAGGTCATCCTATTTTTTGGATAGGTCTAGTGAGGAATTGTGATGTCAACTATTTGAATTGTGATGTTGAAAGTGTCACTGACAGGTCATAAAGGTTAATTGTGATGCCATAATGGAACCTATAGAAAGTCATTAATAGGGGCATTGTGGGATCCTGATGGCGAACTTTGATGTCAGAATGGAGCAGTGTGAGGTCAATACAAGGCATTATAGTGTCACAGTTGAGCAATCGGATGTCACGATATGCCACTGGGGTGTCACTGTGACATCATAATGTACCCTCGGGATGTCATAAAAGAAGATGATGATGTCATAAAGGGGTCACATAATGGAGACTGCGATGTCAAAGTACGGCAGTGCAGTGTCACCATATGGCACTGTAAAATCCTAATAGTACTTAAGAGGCCACATACAGGATGGTGCTGTCACGATGGGACATTCTGATGTCATCCAGTTGAATTGTGATATCATAAAAGTGTCAAAATGAATTCACAAAAAGGATAATGTGGAGTTATAAATGGGAACAGCTCCGTGAGGATGTAGCAGTGAGAGGACAAAATGGGCTATCATGCCGTAACAGTGCAGCAATGGCATGTTATGATGTGTCATCCTGATGTCACAGTGAGGCTTCATCCTGATGTCACAATGTGCCAGTGGGATGTCATAAATGATAACTGTGATGTCATACTGTGTCCATTGTGACATCACAATATGGGCTATGATGTTCAAGTGAGGCTCTGTGGTGTCACAACAGGGCATTAGCACTCAACAGCAGGCTCTTGTGACAGTACAACGGATGATTTAGGTGTCATAAAATGGCCTGTGATGTCATAATGGGAGCAATGTGAAGTCACACTGCAGCCATTGTGGTGTCTTGATGAGAAACCTTGATGTCACAACCGGGCACCTTGAGGTCACAGTAGGACAGTATAACATCACAATGGAGGAATGTCAGGTTATCGGGTGTCACTGTCTTGTCACATCAGTATCATTGTAGTGTCCTGAAAGGCAACTGTGATGTCATAATAGAGGCAATGTGAGGTCACAGTGGGGAATTAGTCTTTCAAAGGAAGCACCATGGTAGCACAATAGCGTATTAGGAAGGAACAAAAGGCCAAGAAAAGGCCAAATGGGAGCATTACGCTGTCACTATGTGATAGTGTAATGTGACCACGTTGCATTGTGAAGTCACAATGGAGCACAGGAAGTCGGTTGTTTTTTTAGGAAATCCCGAAGGTGCACTTGTGAGTCCAAAGTGACACTATGACACCAAACGGGACCTACAGAGGGCGAAAAACGCAGTGCGGATTTCCAGTGGACCATTACCATGGCACTGTGAGGCTCTGTGAGATTGCAAGGGGATTTCTAAAGTCATAGTAGGGGAACTGTGAAGTCATAACGGGGGCATTGTAGAGTGCAAATGGGGAATTATGATTTTATACTCAGGCACTGTGAGGAAAAAATTGGACATTATATCATCAGAATGTAAAGATGGGATGCCATGATGTGGCACTGCGGAGTCACAATGGGTTCGTTGTGTTGTCACTGTGAGATCACAATAGTGATTTATGGGGTTACAATAGGGTAGCAGGAGTTCAATGTGGTGCATTGTGCTATCACAATGAAACATTCTGATATCATACCCTTATTCTGTGAGGTCATCCTAGGCTTTCTGAGGTCTCAATGTAGCATCATGACCTCACAATGGACCACTATGACGTCTCACATGATACTGTGGATACATAATGGAGCATTATGATGTAATAATGGGGCATTATCAGATTACAAGGGAGCCTGGTAATAGGGTGGGCTAACGCGATGCCATAAAGCTGGACGCTTATGCAGAATGAAGATACTCTGAGGTCATAGTCAAGCCATTGTGAGAATTCAGTAGGGCAACCGTGCAATTAATGTTATGTAATATTCGGGAATTGTGAGGTATTCATGGAGATAATGTGATATCAGAAAGATGATTGTGATTTCGTAATGAGTGCATGCAGACGTCACACTGCAAAACTTCCGTGACAAAGGAAGGAACTGTGGATTCAGAAAAGGGCATTTTGAGATAAAAATAAGGCCTTACGAGGCCACAACAGAACACTGTGTGGTCACTATGTGAGATAGCGAGTTCGTCCCGTTATGCTCTGAAGTGCCGACAGGGAAGTGTAAAGTCATCCTATTTCTTTGTGAGGTCTCAGTGAGGAATTGTGATGTCAACAAGTTCAATTGTGATGTTGCAAAGTGTCACCGAGAGGTCATAAAGGTTAATTGTGATGCCATAATGGAGCCTATAGAATGTCATTAATAGGGGCATTGTGGGATCCTAATGGGGAACTGTGATGTCAGAATGGAGCAGTGTGAGTTCAATACAAGGCCTTATACTGTCACAGTTGAGCAATCGGATGTCACGATATGTCACTGGGGTGTCACAGTGACATCATAATGTACCCTCGGGATGTCATAAAAGAAGATGATGATGTCATAAAGGGGTCACATAATGGGGAATACGATGTCAAAGTACGGCAGTTCAGTGTCACCATATGGCACTGTAAAATCCTAATAGGACTTAAGACGCCACAAAACAGGATGGTGCTGTCACGATGTGACATTCTGATGTCATCCAGTTGAATTGTGATATCATAAAAGTGACAAAATGAATTCACAAAAAGGCTAGTGTGGAGTTATAAGGGGGAACAGCTCCGTGAGAATGTAGCAGTGAGAGGACAAAATGGGCTATCATGCCGTCACAGTGCTGCAATGGCATGTTATGATGTGTCATCCTGATGTCACAGTGAGGCTTCATCCTGATGTCACAATGTGCCAGTGGGATGTCATAAATGATAACTGTGATGACATACTGTGTCCATTGTGACATCACAATATGGGCTATGATGTTAAAGTGAGGCTCTGTGGTGTCACAACAGGGCATTAGCACTCAACAGCAGGCTCTTGTGACAGTACAACGGATGATTTAGGTGTCATAAAAGTGGACTGTGATGTCATAATGGGAGCAATGTGAAGTCACACTGCAGCCATTGTGGTGTCGTGATGAGAAACTCTGATGTCACAACCGGGCACCTTGAGGTCACAGTAGAACAGTATAACATCACAATGGAGGAATGTCAGGTTATCGGGTTTCACTCTCTTGTCACATCAGTATCACTGTAGTGTCCTGAAAGGCAACTGTGATGTCATAATAGAGGCAATGTGAGGTCACAGTGGGGAATTAGGCTTTCAAAGGAAGCACCATAGTAGCAAAATAGGGTATTAGGAAGGAACAATAAGCCAAGAAGTGGCCACATGGGAGCATTACGCTGTCACTATGTGATAGTGTAATGTGAGCACGTTGCATTGTGAAGTCACAATGGAGCACCGGAAGTCGGTTTTTTTTTAGGAAATTCCGATTGTGCAGTTGTGAGTCGAAAGTGACACTATGACACCAAACGGGACCTACAGAGGGCGAAAAACGCAGTGCGTATTTCCAGTGGACCATTACCATGGCACTGTGAGGCTCTGTGAGATTGCAAGGGGATTTCTAAAGTCATAGTAGGAGAACTGTGAAGTCATAACGGGGGCATTGTAGAGTGCAAATGGGGAATTATGATTTTATACTCAGGCACTGTGAGGAAAAAATTGGACATTTTATCATCAGAATGTAAAGATGGGATGCCATGATGTGGCACTGCGGAGTCACAATGGGTTCGTTGTGTTGTCATTATGAGATCACAATAGTGATTTATGGGGTTACAATAGGGTAGCAGGAGTTCAATGTGGTGCATTGTGCTAACACAATGAAACATTCTGATGTCATATCATTGTTCTGTGAGGTCATACTAGGCTTCCTGAGGTCACAATGTAGCATCATGACCTCACAATGGCCCACTAGGAAATCTCACATGATACTGTGGATACATAATGGAGCACTGTGATGTAATAATGGGGAATTATCAGATTACAAGGGAGTCTGCTAATATGAAGATTGGCCAATGCGATTCCATAAAGCTTCACGCTTATGCCGAATCAAGGTACTGTGAGGTCATAGTCAAGCCAAGGCAATATCCCAATGGGGCAACCGTGCCATCAATGTCATGTAATTCTCGGGGATAGTGAAGTAGTCACGGAAATACGGTTATATCGGAAAAGATGATTGTGATGTCGTAATGGGTGCATGTAGACATCATACTGCAAAACTTGAGTGACAAAGGAAGGAATTGTGGACTCACAAAAGGGCATTTGGAGGTAAAAATAGGGCCTTACGAGGCCACAACTGAACACTGTTTGGTCACTATGTGAGATAGCGAGGTCATCCCACTATGCTATGAAGTCCCAACAGCGCAGTGTAAGGTCATCCTACTTTTTTGTGACGTGTCAGTGAGGAATTGTGACGTCAACAAGTTGAATTGTGACGTTGCAAACTGTCGCTGACAGGTCATAA
>PVJO010030259.1:0-15727 GCA_004026905.1 Hystrix cristata | reverse complement strand
GGAAAGGCCAGAAGCCAGCATCCTGTATACTACAGGCCACTCCCAGCCTCAGATGAAGCAAGACTGACTCCCCTTTTTGTTGTGGGGAACCCCTGCTGGATATTCACTGAGTTCCTGATTCCAGTGGAAAAGCAGCCGTGGTGAGAATAAAAAATGCTGACACTTATTAAGGGTTTATGTTATGCCAGGCACTGTGCTAATAGTTTAATTTGCGCTATATCATTTAATCTTCACAATGACCTTAAGAGGTAGTTCCTGTATCCCCACTTGGTGGATTAGAAAATCGAGGCTCTGGCCAGTCAAGGATATGGCTAACTGCACAGCTGAAAGGGACATAGCTATGAGTGATCTGGGACTAATTCCACGTCCCAAGCTGCTGACAATTCACCTGGTACTTCCAGCTTCCAGGTCACCTGTAGAGCACAGGGGACCAAAATATTGGAGCCTGTGTCACGAAGTAGTCTTTTCTGACACAAATAACTCTCTCCTCCCACCTCACCCCCACATCACCTCAGTGACCACACCCCGTCCTCTAGGAGGATGCCCCAAATCAGTAGATTATAAAATCCAAAATGCCATGTGCAGATGATAGTTACAGACTACCCACCACTAAGAACAGGAAGGTCGCTTCCCCACCGGCTACCACAAAACATGTTTTGAAAGACTCTTGAAAGACGACTAATTGCCTAAAGTAAAAACATTAGCACTGCATTTTTGTAGGTATTATGTATTGCTATGGTTTATATCTAAAACATCCCCCCAAAGTCTCATGTGTTCAAAGGTGAGGCTTTCAGAAGATGAATGGATGAGGAGGACTCTACTTTATCAATGGATTAATCCATTGATGGGATCGTAATTTGATGGCAGTATTGGGAAGTGATGGAAATTTAGGAAATGGACTTGGTTGAAGATCATGTGGCATGAACTCTATCTCGTCCCTAGCCCTTTTCCCTTTCTCTGCTTCCTGGCTGCCAAGATGTAAAAGGCTTTCCTCTGCCACACCCTTCCACCATGATCCTTTACCTCACCACAGCCCTAAAAACAATGGGGCAAGTGGATCGTGGGCTGAAACTTCTGAAACCATGAGCCAAAATAAACCTCTTCTCCTTTAAGCTGTTAATGTCATGTATTTTATAACAGGAACAAAAAGCTGACTAACACATATATGTAGTTGTAAAATGCATGCTAACAGGAGCACAAAGGAGTAAATTGAAGTTTCCTATTATAAGATTCTTGCATTTCATGGTAAATGTTACAATATTAAATGTAAGTATGCTGTGATAAGTTAAGAATGCGGAGAGCAACCACTTTATGAAAATATGCAGAGGGGCTGGGGATTTAGCTCAGTGATTAGAGTGCTTGCCTTGCAAGCACAAGGCCCTGAGTTCGATCCCTGGCACCACAAAAAAAAAAAAAAAAAGAAAAGAAAATATGCAGACATATAGATAAAAAGCAAGTGAGGTCTCAAAGTTGAATTAAAAACAAAACAAAAGAAAAAGCCTGGAATGCATAAAAGAGCCAGGCATGTTCGTGCATACCTGTAATCCCAGAGCTTTGGGAGAAGGAGGCAGGAGGATCACGTGTTCAAGCTCAAGTTGTGCAATTTAAGAATTTAGTAAAACCCTGTTTCCTAATGGGGGAGGTGCCTGGAAATGTAGTTCATTTATGAGACCCTGGGTTCAATCCTCGGTACAAAAAAATTAAGAAGGCAGGAGAGGAGAAAGAAAAGAACAAAGAACACATTCAACAACTGAAAAACAAATAGCAGGTGTCATAGACTTTAAGATAAACACCACTAATCCCACCTTCTGGTACTTTCACTAGAATGGGATGCTCCCTTAGGTGTGCACAGGACCTGTGACCTGCTTCCAACTAGTGGAATACAGCAAAGGTGACAGAATGTCCCTTCTACAACTATGCTACATAAGACTGTAACCTCCATCTCTTAAAGGCTTTCTCCTTTTTTGACTTTGCTGAAATAAACTGTACGGTGAGCTGTCCTATGGAGAAGCCCACGTGGTAAGAAACTGAAGCAGCTGTGGCCAGCAGCCAGCAAGAAACAGGCTTTCATTCTGATGGCCTGCATTGAACTGACTCTTGCCAGCAATCTTGTGACATCGGAAGTGACTCTTTTCCCCAGCCAATTTTTCCAGGAAGACTCTAGCCCTAGATAACAGTTTGAATGCAGCCTTGTGAGAGATCTTGAAGCAGCCAAGTCATTCACAGATTCTTGATGCACAAAAATCGTGAGATAATAAATGTCTGCTCTATCAGGAGATACATTTTTGGTGCTCTGTTCTACAGTAATAGATAACTACAGTGATGGGACAGTAGATCAAAATCAAACCATTTCATTAATTACATTAAGTGTGACTGGACTAAAAATTAAAAATAAGAGGGTAATATTGTCAAATTGGATTATTATTTAAAATAAAAGAGAAATGTATCTTAAATATAAACACAGCTAGGTTGAAAGTTAAAGTACAAAAAAGATGTATCATGCAAACTGTAGGCCTCAGAAAGATGATGTGCCTAAATTTACATGAGACAAAACAAATATGAAGATACAAAAATATTACCAGAGATAAAAAAAGGAACATTGCATAAGGATGAAAAAAATAAATACATCAGGAAGGCATAGCAATCTCAAAATGTGTGTACCTAATAAAAGAACTTCAAAATAGATGAAAGGAAATTTAATAGAACTACACAAAGAAATAGACAAATATACAATCATAGTGAGAGATATTAACATCTCTCTCTTAATTATTGATAGAATAACTAGAAAAAAATCAATAAGTATATAGAAGTTCTGAATAGCTCTGTCAATCATTTTGACCTAATTGATGTTTATAGAATACTCCATCCAACTGCTACAGAGTAAACATTCTTTTGAAATTCTCACAGCTATTCATCAAGATAAGATTACATTCTGCAACATAAGTCTAGATAAACTCAGTCACTGAAATACCACAATATGTTCTCCAACACCAATAGAATTAAATTTTAAAAAATCTGCAACAATAAAATATCTAGATACCTCCCAGATATGTATAAATTAAACGGTACACTTCTCAATAGAAAGGAAACTAAAAAACATGTTTAACGGAATGATAATAACAAAAATCTGTGGGATAGATTTTATTTCCACTCATGGGAAATTAACTGCTCTAAGAATTTCCCTCTGTAAAACAATCAGAAGAACGGATATTTGTTTCTGCTCCCAGTTGCAGACACAGAGCTCCTAGTACCTTCATAGATGGAGAATCTTTTACCCTAATATGCAGTCTTGCACTTGGAGAATCTTTTGTCCTGACATGTTCTCTCTGACCCTGGTTCCTAACACAGAGTTCCTAAGATCTTCGTGATTTCCTGAGTGTCAGGGACATCTGGTGTAGCTCCTAAATCCCTTAAAAGTTCCTGGCGATGGGAGTATCATTTTTCCTAATGGGGCAACTATTGGTGAGCTACTGGGTAGCCTCAGGACAGGAGCTGGCTGCCAGAGAGACCAACCATGTTACTAGAAGGTTGGAACTTTAAGTCTCATCCCTCAGTCAATCAACAATGGTCAGTGATATAATCAATTATCCCTATGTAATGAAGCCTCCACAAAACCCAAAAGTGCCAGGTTCAGTGAGCTTCTAGATTGCTTGAACAAGTGAATTACAAAGACCTTAGGAATTCTGTGTTAGGAGCCAGGGTCAAAGAGTACACATTAGAACAAAAGATTTTCCAAGTGCGAGACTACATACTAGGACAAAAGATTCTCCCATTGACAAGGGTACTAGGAGCTCTGTGTCTGCAGCTGGGAGAAGAAACAAATGTGCCTCCAGGGTGGCATGCCCAGAGAGGGTACAGAAGCTTTGCAGCCCTTCTCACATATCCGGCCCTACACATCCCATCCATGCTAGCTCTTCACCCATAACCTTGTAACAGACGGCTAAACATAAGTAAAGTATTTTCCTGTGAGCCACTCTAGCAAACTAATTGAATGAGGAGGGGGTCGTGGGAATCTCGAATCTTTTAGCCAGCTGAAACCGCACATCACAACACAGGGCTTACATTATTATCTCAAGTGAAGGCAGTCTTGTGGAACTGAGCCCTCAACCTGTGAGATCAGACATCATGAACTGAATTGAGTTGTGAGACACCCTGTTAGTGTCCACTGAAGAACTGCATAGTGTTTGTAGAAAGAAACATCTTGGTGACCAAAGGTGAAGTGTTCTGTGTTGTGAGAATATAGTAAAAGGAAGAAATGTATTTGTTTTTTCCTTCATCCTTGTATTGTAATCAACTAGAAACCTGGAAAAAATATGTGAAACAAATGTTTTCAGATATTGGACAACAGACAGGATATAGCAGTGATCCCAGCTATAAAAGAACAAACAAGGTAAGCCCTGGCTTGCTGCCAAGAGGATTTCTAAGCCTCAGCAAAGGAAAGAAAAATCAAACAGAGCAAAGGATCTGACTAAGATAAGAAAAACAGAGTACGGGGAAGCTGAGAGACTAAAATTTGGAGGCATAAACATTGGACAAATAGGAAATGCACAAAGAGAGGAAGATCGTGCAAAAGATCTACAAAAGGATCACTTGTAATCTTTGGCTAAATATTGATCTGCATGTATGTGGGATAAAACTCCACAATCAGAGGGGAAAGCTGCTCAAAAGCAATAGGTCAAATGATTCCTGAAACTCACTCAAGGCTGAAAATCTTCACTGAGCTTATTATCCTTGTCACAAAAGTGACAAGACCATAACACACAGAGTGTCAAACAGTATTCCCAAAAAGATAATGATTTAGTAGTTGGATCAAACTAGAAGTAGACTACCTGATTCCCTGGAAACATCTTCCAAAGCTTAAAAGCAAACCTCAAAGGGATCAAACCTGCCAACCTAAGTTAATTAGGTGCCACAATAAAATCCAAAACTTTAGAAACAAAATTCAGTGATGCATAATGTTCAGCATCTAATCAAAAATAACAAGTCATGAAAGAAAGCAGGAAAATACGAGTCATAACAAAGGTAAAACAGATCAAAATTACAGAAATGATGGAATGAGTAGACAAGAGCACTTGAGTTATTACAAATACTTTAATTGACTTATGAGTCTAAAACAAAACATAGCCATGTTTGAAGATTAAGAGAGAAATTACATGTATAAAGTGACCCAGAAAAATACCATGGGCCCATAAAAAAATGCAATATCCAAAACAAAATAAAAACCCCCTGGAGGGGACTAACATCATGTCAGATACTACAGAACAGTGACCTTGGAAGCTCAGCATTAAGCTATCCATAATTACGTACATATAGAAAAAAACAAAATAGAAAATCAGTCACCTGTGGGAGACCTTCAATAATCAAACTTATGTGCAGTTTTGAAACTCCAGGAAGCATAAATGAAGAAAGAATCATCATCACACACACACATACACACACACACCCCCTAAGCCACATAATCAAATTGCCTTAAAATCTGTGCTAATAGAATGGGGGAGGGGCATGTTTTGTAGAGGATTAACATAAGAATAACAGTAGACTCTTCCTTGACAACTATGCAAGCCAGGAAACAGTGGAATAACTTTTTTAACAGTACTGGAGAAAAATAACTTGGGGGGGCACTAAGGATCAAACCCAGGGCCTCACACATGCTACACAAGTCTTCTACCACTAAGCCATATCCATTCCTTTTCATGTATTTATTTTTTAAAACAAGGTGTTGCTAAGTCGCTCAGGCTGGCTTTGACTTGCTATCCTTCTGCCTCAGTCTTGCAAGTAACTGGGAGTACAGGCATGCACCACCATGCCCCGCCAAACTATAACTCTTCACCTAGTAAGTTATAACTAGTAAGAATATCTCAAAAAAAAAAAAGGTGAAGCCAGGCTTGGTGGAGCATGTCTGTAATGCCAGCATTCTAGGAAGTTGAGGCAAGAAGATCATAAATTTAAGCCCAACCAGGGCAACTTAGCAAAACTCTGCCACAAAATGAAAAATTTTAAAAAGCCTAGAAAAGGCCCTAAGTTCAATCCCCAGTATGGGGTTGGAGGTGGAGGGTAGGGTAAAAATACTTTTTCATACATACAATAGCTGAAAGAATTCTTCACCCACAGGTCTCAACTTAAAGAAATGCAATAAAAAGATGTCCAAAATAAAAGATAGGAGGCAAGAAAGGAGGCAAGGAAACTATAACTAAAAATTGTACTTTCAAGAGAACTACAACTTCTGGGAGCCAATCCAAGATACCCTAAGTGATCCATATCAGCATTCCCTTGGGTAAATTTAGTTCTCCTTTTCCTCCAGACAAATCACAACCAAAATTCCTCAGGAATACAGTAAGTCCACAAATTGGCCTAATGGGGAAAATAAAGAGCAAGTGCCTGATCCTAAGGTAAAGGAATAGGTCGAGATAATTCAAAGAATGCTTAAAATATTTATCTTTAAAAAAAGACTGGCTCCATACCTGTAAATGGGCCAGCAGCCCTCTGGGGAGTGGGACATCTTTTTCTAGAGTTTCCACCTCTTACAGAGAAGCATAAATGTTTCACCTTCCACAAAATAATCCACCTCTTTCTCTCCAGGCCCCACACTCTATGGTTTTGTGTGTGTACTTTTAAATTTCTACTTGATATGTCTCCCTTTGTGTCTCTTAAAAGAAATAAGCCCAGGCAGGAGGGAAGTGATACCAGATGGAAATTTGAATCTACTCAAATAGAGAAGAATGTCAGAAATGGTTAATATGTGGATGTATATTTAAGATACATTTTCCCCATTTTCCATCTCTTTAGAAGAAAATCCAATGCTGAAAGTCAAACAGTAGTTCCAGCCTGGCCAAGATGAGGTAACAACAACAACAACAACAAAAAAAAAAAACAGGTTTACTCTGAGAATACAAAACAGTACAACTATCTTGGAAAGTTTCTTGTGAACTTAAACATACACTTGCCATATGACCCAAAAATTCCAGTGTACTAATCCAAAAGTCTTCTACATGAAGTCTTCTACATGAATGTCCATAGCAGCTTTATTTATAATAACCCCAAACTAGAAACAATCCAAAATGCCCATCAAGTAGAGAATGGATAAATAAATTGCAGTACAATGGCATTCTACACAGCGCTATGAAGCACTACTGATACATGCAGTAATATGGATTATTCTCAAAAGAATTGTATTAAGTGAAACAACCCAGACACAAAAGACTACATACTGTATAATTTCATTTATAAGGAATTCTAGTAATAAAGTCAACACTATAGTAATAGAAAACAAGTCAGTGCTTGCCACAGAACTGACTAAAACAGGCACAAAGAAATTTGGGGAGGTGTGAGAATATTCTGTGATAGTCACATGGGTAATTGCATTAGTCAAAACTCCGTGAATTTTGTGCTTTAATTTGATGAATTTTATTGTTTGCAATTTATACTTCAGTGAACTCATTTCAAAAAATCTATGCGATACCACCAAAACAGTGAGAGTTATACCTTCAAGTGTCCTTGTTAGAAAAGAAAAAGCAAAGTTTGAAATCAAGTGTCTTAGTTTCTAGTTTAGGAAGGTTGAAAAGAAGGAGGGAACTGCAACCAAACTAAGCAGAAGATTAGAAATTAAAAAGATAAGAAAAGAGAAAAAGAATGGTTTTAGTTTGGCTCATGGTTTGAGAAGTTTCAGTCCATGGTTCACTTGCTCCATTCTTTTTAGGGTGGTGGCAAGGCAGAACCAGCACAGAGCAAGAACCTGGCAGACAAGACCTGCTCACATCATGGCAGCCAGAAAACAGAGAGGGAAAGAGAGCCAGAAAGAACACAGGCCAGGGACCTGTTACATCCTTCAGAGGCCTGTTCCTAGTGACCTCCTTCCTCCAACGGGCCCCCAGCTCCTAATAGCCCATTCAGCTATGAACTTATCGATGGATCAATCCACAGATGATCTAATCACCTGCAAACATTGCTGTATTAGGATCAAGCCCTTCATACATGAGTCTTTGGAGGACATCTCATATTTAAATCATACCAGCAAGACAGTTTAAAAAAAAAAGATAATAAACCCACCCTCCTAATAATGATCCTACTTTCACAATATCAACATTAATTCATCCATGAGGGCTGCCCTCATGACCTAATCACCTCTAAAGATCCCACTGGAAATGAGTTTCCAACATGGGAACTTTGGTGGTCACATTCAAACCACAGCACTGGCTTCCCTCCTATGCTGCCTCTCTGCCCCACTTTCTTTTTACTATCTTTGTAGAACTGACCATTAACTGAACAAATCTTAGTTATTTATCTGGTTAATTTCTGACCACCAGACCCCACACTTCTAGTCTCTAGACTTCAAAAGCACAGGGATCATGTTCATTTACCAGTGTCTCTCTAGTGCCAAGAAGGGCGACTCCTATTGGAAACAGATGTGGGCTGCTCCCATAAATAACCTGAGAGAAAGGAGCGGATGGTTTGCCACTGCCTCCCGAGGGCTGGGAGTCTCTCACAAACTCACACATTCCCTCATCTATTTTTAAAATTATTATTAATAGACTTTTTTAGAATTCTTTTAGCTTTACAGGAAAAAAATTATCAAAAAGTACAGAGAGTTCCCAAAAGCCTTCTCTATCCACCTCATGGCTGCTCTGAATATTTAAGCCTCGTATTAGTGTAGTACATTTGTCAAAACTGGTGGACCAACATGAATATACTGTTATTAACTAAGAGCCACAGTTTACATCGGGGTTCCCTCTATGTTATACAGGAGCTGACAAATGTACAGTGACGTATGTCCATCACTCAGAGTAGTTTCACTGCCCTAAAAATCACCTGCGCTCAACCTCTTTATCCCTCCCTCCTTCCCCATGACCCCCTAGCAACCACTGACCAATTTCACTGTCTCCATAGTTATGCCTTTTCTATCTTCTTGACCTCTGAGGCCTGACCCTACAGATATTCTGCAAACATTTTCCAAATACACAAATGCATGGATAAGAGGGCTTCCACATGCCTTTCTGAGGCTTTGAGCACCTTGGAAGGGGTGAGTTAGGATTTTCCCCTGAAACCCTCATCCAGTCCCTTTTTTGCCCTCTCTTCCCCACCTCACTTACATTCCTCATCCCCTGCAAATTATACAAAGATTTTCTCGTATGAAAGCTAATTTAGGAGCCATAACGGAAACTATATTTAATGTAAATGGAAGAAGCAGAAGCGGAAGGATTTATGGTCATAATAACCTGCCTGCAATAACATGCAGTGGGTCACTTGCTTAAGAAACAGTGGATTAAAGAGAAGGAAATTTACCTCCCAAAAGAGCGAATGTCACCAGCAAACTGCAATAGCGCCAAGTCTTGGATGATCTTATTAAATTCCATAGATCTTACTGTGCTTTCCTACCCAGAGATGACTACATCTTTTCTGCTTCATAAGAATGGCCACAATGGGGCTGGGGATTTAGCTCAGTGGTTAGAGTGCTCACCTAGCAAGCCAAGGCCCTGAGTTCAATTCCCAGCACCAAAAAAAGAAAAGAAAACAAAAGAAAAAGAATGGCCACAGCAAGGACTAAAATAGAAGGGAGGCCCCCCAAAAGGCCTGGAACCAACACCTAAATGGGCCCAGTGCCCATCTGCAGAGAGCACAGCCCAGCCACGTGCAGATGAAGGGTCCCTGAGGGGGATGAGGGCTCCTGATACAAAGAGAAAGGAGAGAAGGATCAGGCAGCAGGAATCTGTGCCTTCCTGGGGGTTACCTTTGATGTCATTGATTCCTTCCTGTGCAAGTGACAGGGGAGACAGGACTCTGGCAATGTCAAACAGCAGGGTGCAACCAATGCCGTGCCCCAAGTGAAGCCTCTGCTAATGCTGTGCCCTCCCTGTCTGGAGAGACGTGAGTTCAAATCCAGCTTCATTACTCCCTGGCAGGCAAATTGCATACTTGATTTCATCCATTCTCCCTCACCGAGTAACTCTCACCCTACATCTGTCCCTCCTAAGATATTGGGCCCAGGCAGGAGGAGGGAAGCCTCTCAGCTAGCAGCCAGATGTCTCCCCAGCGGTAGTAGGACAGGTTCCTGCTTCATCACACACCCTTTTCCCAGGAGGTGCCGGGCCCTAAGCCCTTGCCTGTGCTCCTCACTGCGACCCTGAGCATCTGCTGGGAGCCCAGACTTCCTGTCCCACCAGCTCCTTTCTCCACGATGGTTTGTCATGGAGTGGGGGGCTGGAGGATGCCTTCAGGCCCCTGACCAGAGACATCACACAAAAGCCTTCCTAAGCGTACTGCAGCTTTGTGAATGTGGGTGCATGAAATCGCCCCCTTATGGATGTCAGGGAATGAAGGAAACGCCACCTGTGCTGAGAAGAGGGGGTGGCTTCTAAAAATCCCCCTACTTCAGTCTGGGCCTCCTGAGAGGATTTTGTCTCCTTCTGAAGTCTAAAGCACAGTGGACACCGTGGCGTTGCTGGACAGGAAACCAGCTCATCTTCCTGCAGGGGACCTGGATCCAAGCTCCTTTTCCAGTAGGGCTTGAGGGAAGAGGGCCTGGAGACTGAGAAACGTGAAGTTTCACTTTGCAGCAAAAGCGAAGGATGGGCCAGCCTCAGGATTGGGTCTAGAAACCAGGCTCTCCTCCTCCCAGTCTTAGCTCAGATCCAAATCACAGCGAGTCCTCCCTATATTTAATCTTGAAACCTACCCCCGCTCTATCCAACCAATACCTCTTAGTCTCTGATCTTTTTCCCCCCAATGGCATTACAGCCTTCTAAAATACCACATAATTTAAAGTTTCGTGACCGTTGCACTGTTCAGCTCCCCCCTCACTAGAAAGTAATCCCCATGATGGCAGCAAATGTTTTCCGTGTTATCCACTGGTACAGCCTAAATGACTGGAACTGTTTCTGGAACACAGTAGATGGTCAACAAATGCTACCTGACCGAATGTATAAATCAAGCCCTTAGGGCAAAGTGACTGTGTCCCACCTCATTTATTACCATTCTGTGCACTGTTCCCAGGACTCCCTGGAAACTTCTGCCCAGACAAGCAGTACCAAACCTGTACGCCCCAACCCAACCGGCAGGAGGCTGGGCATTGCTGAGAGACCTTGAGACAAATCTAGCACTTGACTCAGAGGCCCTCCCAGGGTCCCTGATGTTCCGGGGTGAGGCACCCAAAGGGATGAGCATGCCAGAGTCCAGGCAAACTGGCCCCACTGCCCCCACCACCACTCCACTGACAGATCCCAACCGCCTGTCCTGCAGATTTCCCATCATCTCAGAACTGGCAGGGTGCAACTAGCCTGGGAAGATCTCCATCTCATCAGAGCCTCCTAATTAGGCCATTGTTCTCAGGATCCACTGGCTTGTAAGCTGTGCCATAGAAAGTGCTTCCAATTTGGGCTTTGGGCCTGCAAAGGAGCCAGAGCCACGTAGGAATCACAGCAGCCTCTCTGAGTCCAGGCCAGCTTCTTCCCACCCAAGAGGTACTCTACCCTATATTAATGACCCCATCATTCTGGGGTGCTTCAGAGACTCTGAGTCTGAGAACAAAAAGAAAATGAGGGATTGAAAAGCAGAGCCCACCCTCTCTGCTTCCCCACACCCTCTTTCCAGGCTGGGCCACTGCCTGTGCAGGAGCAGCAGGAAGGGGTGGAGCTGTTGCATTCATGGAAGTGGAGGGTGGAGTGCCAAAGGCCGAGCAGCAGGTGTCCCAATAAAATTACACCTTTTAATCTAAATTTGATGAGACCAGGTTTCCTGTCCACTAAGAGAGAGGAAGAGAGATTGCCACAGGGCTCCCAGGCCTTGAAGCCACCTGCAGACCCTGGCCTCCTTCCGCCTTTGGATCCTCTTAGCTTATCGGGTGGCGTCTCCCTCTTCCAGGCCACTGGGAAAGCTGTGCTGCTTGTCACACATTCCTCTGCAGTAGGATGCCTTTTTTGATTGAAAAGATGCTTTCCTAGTCACTGCCCAAATAGAGGTCCCAGGTTCTCCATGGAGGATGACCAAACAGACAGTTAGCCTGGGGTTAAGCAGAACCTTGAGCATCTCTTTCAGGAGAGTCCCAGGCATCAGGATGGCTGGCCGCCTTACTTCTAAGAAAGCTCAAAGGAGCTCCTGGGCTTCTTCTCACAGAACAGCTACAGGTCTTCACGCCAGAGCAGAGCACCATTGTCACCTGGAGAGTCTACCTAACACTTGTCCTTGATCCCCTGTCTTCCCCATCTCGGTGACTGGTGCCTCCTTGAGCAATTGCTTGGACACAAATCCCGAAAGCAAGGCATCCCAGCTCTTCCTCCTCACTCTTGCCCTCCAGGTATGTGCCCTGCCCATTCTGTGCTCTCCCCACCCTCTCATTCGCCCCTCCTCTGTCTACTCTGCACTTCCACCACCATGAGCATCAGGCCCAGGAGTGACACAACTAAGTCGGGGCAGCCCACCCCAGGTGCCAAGGCAAAAGGAACAGAATGAATGTTCAGGTTGAGTTATGCATCCTTCAAAAGACATGTTGAAATCTTACCCCAGTGACCGTGACCTTATTGGGAAATAGAGTCTTGGAGGATGTAATGAAATTAAGAGGTTGCTAGGGTGACCCTAATCTGTTGTGACTGATGTCCTTATACAAAGAGGAAAAGTTGGACACAGACATCCACACAGGGTAATGACAGGCATGTAGCAGTGGAAACAGAGATTAGAATGATCCACCTGTAAGCCAAGAAATATGAAGGTTTACTAGAAAAGACCAGAAGATAAAAGAGGTAGGAAGGGTCCTTCCCTGCAGGTTTCAGAGGCAGCATGGCCCTCCTGACACCATGATTTCAGAGTTTGGCTTCCAGAATGACGAGACAATACATTTCTGCATTTTAAGACCGCCCAGTTGTGGATTCTTTGTTATAGCAGCCTTAGCAAACTAATACATGGAGCAAAGTAGCAGATCAAACTGAGAGGCTACCCAGACAGTGGGAGTCAAAAGAAGAGGGGAAACAAGAGCAGTCATCCATTTTGGGGGCATCCAGTTCTGGGTCCCTGCTGGTGTGGGGAAATGGTGAAGCACTCCAGTGGCCAAGCCACATGGAAGGACTTCAGCATGGCCCATGCTTGTCCTAGTCAGACTGCTGCCTTGCTCCATGCTCTGCCTTGTCCAACTTCAAAGCAGCCAGGTCTCAGGCCACCATCCGCCCCTACTGAGCCCAGGTCTGGAGTGTAAGGTCACTACCATGTCCTCTCGGCCTCTACCACCCAAACAGAAGAGGAAGGTAAGGCCACACTATGGACTTTTCATCCTGTTATTGCCACACTGACCCTTGGGAGTATCCCAACCAGGACAAGAACTGGCCCAGGACCTTGAAAACTTGGCTCTTCTTTATTCTCATATTTTTCTGAGGACCTTCTGAAATGTAGGTGTCTTAGCTTGGGATCTCTCCAAAGCAGGACCTAAGATGAGAACATGTTTTGAGGTGGTTTTGGTTTTGTTTTTGTTTGTTTGTTTGTTTTTTGAGAGACAATCCCAGGGAGCAGAAATGAAAGAACAGCAGAGGGAGATAGAGACAGAAGAAAGCCAGCACAACGTGTGCTGTCGAGGTCAGCACTGTGACTCGATGGAGACTCGCTTCCTCTAGGACTTCATAAGAATTGCACAAAGCACATCCCAGGATTGTGACTTGGCAGGTCCAGGGGCAGGAGCACTTGCCCAATGCCCCAGGAATGGATCATTCCTGTACTTCACAGCTATACAGGATGTGGACCAAACAAACTTCCGCTGGGCTCCACATGGCACATTCCATACCCTGGGACAGATACGGGAATGTGTGACCTTGCTAGGGGCAGAGAATGGTGTCCTGGCTGGGCTGGATGTGGGGCAGGCACAAGGCTCCCTGCTCAGTGGACACATCTTTCTGTACATCTCTGAGGAACTGCTCATCACTCATGCCCAGAAGGACAGAGTGTCTTCCCCGTGCAGGACAAGGTGAAGGGCAGCGCATGATGTGAGAGGCTTTGTGTGCTCTGTTTGTCTGTGATACAAGCCCAAGAACTCCTCTTGTGCACCTGCTTAGGCCCAGGGCTGGAGAATGCTTGAGGCAGCAGAGAGCCCACAGCAGGGGTGGCAGGGAGGGGAGACACAGCCAGGCATGCCACTCACCTCTGCCTGCAGGTCCTTCTGAGCCCAGAGCTGGCACTGGCTGTACCCAGCCTGGGAATAGGCCAGGCTCCAAAAGTGCTTGGGAAAATCTGCTATTTGTTGCTGGAAAGCTTGGAACATATCTTCCCACTAGAACAATATGCTGCATGGTTCTTCCAGCCCCAGTCCAATCCCTGGAAACCCTCAAGCTCAGCTGCCTAAGCTAGTACCAGGGAAGGGGTCAGCTCATAAACAGGATCCTCATGGAAAACACAGTCAAGACTGCAACTCAGGACCCAGGGGCACAGAGTCCCCACCATAGTTTGAATGTGACCCCTAAAGTTCATGTGTGGGTGGAAAACCAATCCCCAGTGCAACAGGGCTGAGAAGTGGCAACTTTAGGAGTCGATTAAGTCGTGAAGGCTCTGTGCTCCTGAATGGATTCGTGCTGTTATCGCGAGGGTGGAAATGGGTCCCATATAAAAAGATGAGTTCAGCTCCACTAGGGATCAGCTCAGTGGGAGAGTACTGGCCTAGCATGCAAGAGGATGGGGACTCGAGCCCCAGTACTGCCGATTAAAAGGATGGGCTCACCCCCTTTTGTTCTATGTCTCTCTCACCCTCTTGCTTTCCACCATGCAACAAGAAGCCTCTCGCCAGATTCCAGCCCTGTCTCTTGCATTCCCAGCCTCCAGAATCATGAGCCAAACACATTTCTGTTTGTCATAAATTAATTGCTCAGTCTGTGCATTTATGTGATCACAGCATGAAGTGAACTGCACCTGCGGCGAGGCCAGAGGATCCTCCTTCATCTCCCGTCCTCTCAGCCACTGGACAGTGGCGCTGCGCTTCGTGTGCCAAGCTCCAAACTCTGGATAGCAATCCTGGTAGCCCAAGCAAGAGCTCTAGCAAATAGAGGTGAGGATGAAGTGGGTAGAGGCTAAAGGGCTTCTGTGGTTAGGGTGAGGATCGGCCTCCAGGAGCTGAGCAGGGGAGGGAGTAGGGGAAGCTAACACTGCACAGTGGACTCAGCTGATGGGACTAGCCTCCGCACAAGGGGCTGAGAGGGAGCCCCACCAGAGTCCCTGCTTGCTCAGAACCCAGCTCCCAAGACCTCCTCTGTCACGGTCTGTGCGCTCTCGGTCTTCTCGCCTTGCTTCCCCAGCACCCACCACGCAGCCTCTACTTTCTAGATAGGCAAAGTGAGGTCCGGATCATCCAGCCAGTTGGTGGCAGAATCTAGACCAGGGCCCAGAGCCACTGAGCCCCAACCAGCCCACCAAGGTGCCAAGGAAGTAGAAGAAAAGCTTATGTTTACTGGGCGATGGAGGTGCTCAGCTTCTGCCTCTGGATGGTAGCCTGGAGCACATCTTTTGGGAAATTACAGGTATCACTTTATCTTCCAGAGGAAAAAATAACAGGGGAAAACGTCTGCAATTACAGCTCATCACTGCTGACTGTGTAACTGCAGGCTAAACAGCTGGTAATCAGAAGACCGGAGACAATGAGCTTTGGTCTTTATTTAGCACCTTTCCACTCCCCCATCTCAAATCTTCTTGTGTGATGTGACAGAGGGAACCAGGTTTCGCAAACACTCGCTGCAGACCTCTCTGTCTTTCAGCACAAAGGCCAGCGCAC